>ML827958.1:46781-67457 GCA_009831015.1 Picea engelmannii
CACCATGTTGGTTAGCGAGATTGTGTTTTGAGCTTATGCATTGTAGCTTTCTTCTTTATAGTTTGCAATAGACTACATATGCACTTTTGAGTGGCTTTGCTTCTCATACTTCCTGTTCGTAATTTCCAACAGTATGTGTTTGTAGATTGATTTATTCAAAGATTGTTGTTTTAATTGAGGTTTTTTAGTTCTTAAGCTACCTTGGTTTAGGTTAATTTATTTGAGTGCATAATTTGTTTACCATGGTTTGAAATTTAACATGTTATCAGAGCATGTTCATTGAAATCTTCTAGATTCATGTATGGAATGGGCTGTTGCTTGTGATACGGAGTTTTTCACCTTTTGGTTGCTTCGATAGTGTTTTCACTAGCTATGAGATCGCGTCATGGGATGTGAAGGGCTCGTGGTTTTCAAGCCTCTTTGTTTATTTTTGACTTACATTTGGAGAACCTAGATTGTGCGTATGTTAGGGCACATCACGGGTTGTCTAGATGCATTGTACTTCCTTTGTCTTCCTCATTCTATAAATGAGACTTGAGGCACACCACTGTGTTGGTTAGCGAGATTGTGTTTTGAGCTTATGCATTGTAGCTTTCTTATTTATAGTTTGCAATAGACTACGTATGCAGTTTTGAGTGGCTTTGCTTCCCATACTTGCTGTTCGTAATTTCCAACAGTATGTGTTTGTAGATTGATTTATTCAAAGGTTGTTGTTTTGATTGAGGTTTTTTAGTTCTTAAGCGAACTAGGTTTAGGTTAATTTATTTGAGTGCACAATTTGTTTACCATGGTTTGAAATTTAACATGTTATCAGAGCACGTTCATTGAAATCCTCTAGATTCATGTATGGAATGGTCTGTTGCTTGTGACAAGGAGTTTTTCACCTTTTGGTTGCTTCGATAGTGTTTTCACTAGCTACTAGCTAGGAGATCGCGTCATGGGATGTGAAGGGCTCGTGGTTTTCAAGCCTCTTTGTTTATTTTTGACTTACATTTGGAGAACCTAGATTGTGCGTATGTTAACACACATGTAGCAGTTTGGCATATTCTACAAGGGTGCACTAGTTGAGGAGGATGGGTGCTTAGGACATGTGGAGTAACCACCTTGGAGGAGGTCGTAATGCACTTAGAGGTAGGGCATGGAGCCCTGGGAACATTGGAGCCACCTTGCACATATGTTGAGGAGGAATGCTTGAATAGAGGTGCCATTGTTGGAGGACGCACTATTTTACTTAGAGGAGCACATGACATGTGGACACCTAGACTTGGATGGCACACCACCTTGGTGGTTGTACAAACCCTATTGTGCCATGTAGAATTCATGCTTAGTGTAGCACTCCAGTTGGGGTTTTGTTGTTAACTTAGTCTAAGATTTACTTATAGACTTGGTTCATGTGTTATTGTTGGCCTCCCTCACCTAATCTTACATAAAGGGAGGAGATGTCTTTGTTAAACACAACTACTTTGTATCTTAGATATTGATAGCTGGTGTGATGCTAGATATTTAGAAAATATTGGAAGATCATGTGTTACTCTTGCTACAAGGATTAAAACTTGTGGGATGTAAGTGTTGAGTATTCTAGCTTGTGGGACGAGGGTGTGTGAATCTCCTTGATAGCTTGTGTGATGCAAGTGGGAGATCTTGGGGTTTGATAGTTGGTGTGATGTCGACTTGTTTGGAAGCTCCAATGATTCATTCGTAGAGCTTGGCGTGATGCCTTTGCTTGGCCTTTGTATTGTTGGCTAGGATTCGTAGTGATTTTGGATGACCCAACTAGGGTTTGGGATGCATTGAAGAGTTCTTGCTTGGGATGCACCGAAAGGACTTCTTGTACCAGCTTGGGATGAGTTGAGGTATTGTACAATATTTTCATTACTATAATAATATGAAGTGTACCATTGTTGTTGGGAATTTATGATTGTATATCTGATTTTTCTCATGTATTGGGCAAGGTTCATGGCCATTTTAGTATGTTGATTTATTAGGACAATAGGGCTGAATGCTATGTTGTTTTAGCATTCTCAATGAAAGATGCAAATCTGATTTGTTGTTGTTATATTTCTACTGTACTTGAAGTAAGTTTCAAATCTGTGTATTTAGATAGATCTTGCCCTAAGGGCCACTTATATGATCTATGCTTGAAGTCTTTGTGGTGTCTACATTATTGAGTTTGTCTAGAAATAGTGTTGGGCAGATTTGAAGTTTCTTGCAGGGCTATTGAAGTAAAATTAGTTTCTATGCTAAAGCAACCACTTTTATTTTTAGGTAGACGAAATAAAATCTGGAATCTTAATCCTTCTTGAATTCACTGCAATCCGAAATGAACACGAACACCCTAACAGTATACTCCTCTCCTCTACAGACAACCATCTCCAATTGTGCAACATCCCCTTGAAGGGCTACATTGTGAAGATCTTCTTCAAGAAAGATGCAAACCTCCTCAAGTTTAAGTATTCTTCCCACAACTCCTTTCTTTGCTTATAGACCGTCGTTCGGCCCCATCCTTGCATGAACTTGACGGTGCGACATACGACAACCTCCCACCAAAGAATCCAACCCTGCTCTTCCATTGGCCTAGGGGAAGTTTCAGACCCTGTGAGCCAAGGCATTGAAATTTTCAGACTCTAATGAGACACATTGAACTTGAACAACGTTGAAGGTGTCGAGTCAATTGTGTTACCCATCGAGATCATAGTTTGAATAGGAGAATGATCAAAGCATGTAATGTATCAACACATCCACTGGTCGAGGCTTCTCTGAAAATGAAATATCTTCCTCGAGGCCATGGATCCAATCCAATTGAGCCTGCACCCTATCCCAACCCTCTCCGTAATTGGTCCAAGTGAACCAATCACCATATTCAACCCCCTTTTGTTTCTAGTTGGGGTCAAACACTTGAAGAGCAGCCTTTCATTGAAACTAAGCTTGCTTCTTTGATCCACTAATTATAGTATCAGTGCCATTATCTTAATTACCCTCCTACTCAACCATGTTAAATTCTTCTTCGACAATACACTCCATAGTTGAGAGTGAAGAAGCCACCCAATCCCAAAGTTGACATGCTCCAAATTGAGGTTAGGATCATTGTCAACACAAAACCCTAACAAGAAGTCCTGAACCAACAACGTAACCCAAGGGCCAAACACATAGACCATCATGATCCAAGCCATGAGCCACCACAAAATTTTGCAAAGAGGAAGATGAGACAATCACAACACCCTTACTCCCTTGACAATGATTTGAAGCCCAAAAAGGGCTATTCCAACAATAGCTCATCCAATGCTGATGCTCAAAGCTAGCCAATTTGACCTACTATAGGAAGATCACATTTGATTGGAATCTCTACAAAACACCATGGACAATCTGCTTACAACTAGGGATTGCCATCCCTCACACATTCCAGGATAAGAAGGAGAGCATTGTTCCAAGGGAAGATGAAGTCCTTTACCACTGTACCATTTGTGCATCTCAAAGCCCTCCAGGATGGGAGTGCATTTATTGGGGGAGTGCACCATTGCGTCCTTATAGGACTTCATCCACAACTTAGGGCTCAAGGCCCCCCCAACTTGTCTACATGAGTAGGGAAGGAAACCTCCTTCTGCTTGTTAGACTTCCCCAACCATCTCGCGTCATTTTCCATGCTACTATTTCTACATGAGTAGGGAAGGAAACCTCCTTTTGCTTGTTAGACTTCCCCAACCATCTTGCCTCAATTTCCATGCTACTAGGACTAGGGTGAATTGAACCACCCTTGACGACAGGGTGTTATAGACATAATAATATTAATAATAATATAATTAGTCTAATAAAAGGTCAAAGGGCACATACCCCTTCATGATGTGGCCAAAAATGCATATAAGCTAATAAACATGACATGTCCATCCATCCCTCCGTGTCGCATATTCGACATGGGGACGTGTCCTGTGCACAGGACATGTCCCAAATCCGTGTTCGACATGTGCCTTGCACGTATCCCAATTTCAGGACACGTGTCATGCGTAGAAAAGGTCTCGGGCTCACGTTTTCTCATGCAAGTTAGAGTTGTGAAGTGTTTTGGTGTGCAACTGAGGGTTATTTTTCCCTACTAATGCTATTTAAAGAGGTCTCCACCCCCTCCATTTCACCCACCCTAGTAACTAAAAGTGACATTCTCCTTTATCTTTCATTTTCATCCTTTTACTTAAATTTTTAGAGAGTAGAATTTTAGGTCCCATTCAAAATTCATCAAACTTAACGGTTTTCGGGATTTCAAGATTGGTAGGATTGCAATGTTTCCACTGGATTATATCATGTATGAGGGTATGGAATTGGCATTTAATCAAGAGCACCATGCTCTTTATGTACCTCTATGTTGGTGGAATTGATTATTGAATTCTTCTGTCATGGCCCTCAGAAAAATGTACCCTTCACTCAAGTATAAACTCTTCTATTGAAGTC
Organism: Picea engelmannii; assembly: GCA_009831015.1. Classification (NCBI taxonomy): domain Eukaryota; kingdom Viridiplantae; phylum Streptophyta; class Pinopsida; order Pinales; family Pinaceae; genus Picea; species Picea engelmannii. Next base: position 51,219 of record ML827958.1, read on the forward strand.
TTCTCTTTGTCATAGTGTTAGTGACTTAGTGGTGTATGTGCACACTAACCTCCGCCTTATTTACATGCAGAGAGAAGAATGGTTGACAGGAAAGACAAAGATGTGGGATGTGTTTTCTGATGATATGGGTTTGGACAATAGTGTTGAGTTGGCATTAGCCAACTTGGATCTTAATGAACCAGTGCTTGAACCAATCACTTTTGATGATGGTGATCCTCTCGAGGGGTCATCCTCCACACAAACAGATGCACAAATTGCATTTAGATATAGAGGAGGAGGCGGCTGGAGGAGAGAGCACTAGTAGTGATGCTAATCCTGATGATTATGACATGGAGCACCGTTGAAAAAGTCGTCGATTTTTTCGAAAAATCGCGACGGTAAAAATCGTGATTTTTTTTAAAGTTGAAAAAGTCTAAACTTTTTTCAAAAAATCACGATTTTTTGAAAAATTGCAGGATGCACCCAGTCCGTGGGGATAAAGTCGATTTTGGAATTTTTTTTTTTTTCATTTCACTTTTTTGCTATTAGAGAAGGAAGGAGAAGGATTTTTGGTCTTCCTCAATCATTGCGGAGGTAGCTAAACAACCATCATCATCACCATCAAGGATTTTTAAGTGGAGCAAGGGTTCAATTTCATTTGCCAACCGGTGTTGAATCTTCCATTCATAGGTATGTATTTAAATTTTAAATCCCACCATGTTAATGATTTTTTTTCATAGATTTATGCAAGTTTGCTTGCCTCTTTGCTTGCCTACGTTTTGCTTGTTTTTTGGTTGTTTTCCCATGATTTTCATGCCCATAAAACAATGTAATTTTTTTTTTATGGGACAAAAAACTTGAGCCTTGATGTTAATTTTTTCTCCACCCTCTTGTTGTCATTTTTCATTGCTAATAATCTAATCTAGAGGTCTGATTTTTTTTTACCAATGGGCTGTTATTTTTTTTTTCTAGTGGGGTTTAATATCATTTTCTTGTTTTTTTGTGCCTTAGGGTTGAATTTTGAAGCTGTTAATTTCATCAAAAAATATGTCGAAGCCTTTAGATCCGTTTTGGGTGTATGGGGTCCCTGAAGATGGGACAAACCGACAATGATTTAGTTGCAAATTTTGTGGGAAGAAAATGTCAGGAGGGATTTGTAGGTTGAAATACCATTTAGCTAAAATCCCTGGGCATGATGTTGACGTTTGTCCTAATACTAACCCAAAGATTATGAGAATTGCATTTGATTGACTTGAAGCAAAGGATAAAAAGAAAGATGAAGCAACCACAAAGAGGGCTGAACTTACAATTAGAACTAGAAGTTCAGTGACATCTACCCCAGAGGGACAGTATAGTGGGAGGGGCTCCACAGATTCAGCTACTGAGAGGTATGCATCTTTTTTTGTTCCACGAACCGTCGTTGGAGTACAACCTTCCATCTGGTCAGTGTTGAAGAAAAGGGAAAAGGAAGAAGCACACAGGGCTGTGGGGAGGTGTCTTTTCTAGAGTGACATACCTCTCAGCATCACCAAGAACAATCCATTTTGGCAGTTGATGTGTGATGCCATTGTTGTTGTTAGCCTAGGGTATAAAAACCCTACCTTTGAGGAGTTGTGGGGGCCAATTCTTCAAGCAGAAAAGAAGGACATCAACTCTAGATTAGCGGAGTTCAAGTAGTCATGGGAGATCTCTGGATGCACAGTGATGTCTGATGGATGGATAGATAGGAAGGGTAGGGCCCTTCTCAATTTCTTGGTACATTTCCCTAGAGGTACCATGTTTATCAAATCAGTGGATGCATTGACACATGTGAAAGATGCAACATTGTTGTGTGAGTTGATGGATGCGTTCATCTAGGAGATCAGTTTGCATAATGTGGTGCAAATCATAACAGATAATGCAACGAATTATGTGGCTGCTAGTAGGTTTCTTATGGAGAGGTACCGTTCATTGTTCTGGACTCCATGGTGCTACACACTGTATTGATTTGATGCTCGAGGATATGGGGAAAACCTCTTTCATCAAGGAGGTGATTGATCAGGCTAGGAGCATCCCCAAGTTCATATTATAACCATACTTTCGTTCTTAGCCTCATGAGGAGACACACCAAAAACAGGGAGTTGTGATGTCCTGCAATCACTCGTTTTGCCACCAACTTCATTACTCTTTAGTCTTTGCTTCAATGTTAGTTTGAGTTGAAGCAAATGTTTGTTTGTGATGAGTGGCGGGATTCTACATATAGCAGGAGAGGATGGCAAAGCCATTGCCATATTGGTGTACAACGACTCCTTCTGGGAAGGAGTGGTAGAAGTGTGCTCAGTGAGTGAACCTTTGGTCAAGGTTCTGAGATTGGTTGATAGCGATAAGCTCGTGATGGGCTATTTGTATGAGGCCATGGATAGGGCCAAAGAAGCTATTCGAGATTATTATGTGGGCAAGGGTAGCCACGGGTTTCGTAGACAGATGCTATTATGGGATTTGATTGATACTTGATGGATCGAGATGCTCCATCGACCCATTCGTGCAACAACAATTTTCCTCAACCTTGTATTTTCCTACAAATGCAACTTTGATTTTGATGGCGAGGTGATGGAAGGGCTCCATACTTGTCTTCAGTGGATGGTACCTGATGTCGTGATTTGCATCGTAATTAATCGCAAGATAGAGATGTATCGGGATGGTACTAGACTATTTGGCTATGAAGATGTTGTTGCTGCAAGGACCATTTTAATGCCACGTAAGTCATTAGAATTTAGAAAATAGTTCAACTTAGAACTTCATAGTTTTAAAATTCAATTATGTGTTTTAAAATTTATTTTAAAGTTTAATTATGTTTTCTTTATGTTCTCTTTCTTTCTTATTTGTTGTAGGTGTTTGGTGGCAAAGCTATGGTGCAAGGGCACCAAATTTACAGAGATTTGCCATCCGAACCCTGAGTCAAAACCTGTACCTCTTCGGGATGTGATCGCAATTGGAGTGTATTTGAAAAAATACACTCGAAGAAACGCACCAGGTTAGCACTAATGAGCAATCACATTTATTGTAATTTATGAGTCTATGATCCTCTAATATATTATGACCCTCAAAAGTTAAAACTCATTAAATTTTTTATGACCCTCTTACAGGTTTTAGTTCTCACACCTCAATGACTTGGTGTATCCATTACAATCTCCGACTATGGTTGAAGCAAATGGATAGAACACCGAATGTGGATGCCATTTCCTTGGACAATATTGATGTATTGTCTAAGTGGAGGGTGGAGGTTGAGATGCCTATCATGGAGGAGGCACTTGCATGGTTAGAGGAGGAACCCGAACAACAACAGAACTTGGAGGAGCAATAGGAGGAGGAGGAGGAGCAGGAGGAGGAGGAGTGGCTTGAAGACATCATGGAGGGTGATGTGCTAGCATCAATACAACCTTCTACACTTATTGATACACCTACTCATACACACACCAGTCGCCGTCCACTGTCAGAATTGTGGCCTTATATTGTTAGGGGCAGGCTTGACAAATAGCCCATTATCTTTTCCCATAAAAGGGGAAGAGGGCATTGATATTAGATAGCTAGCTGCTAGTTTTGTTTCATTTGTCATTGTACATCATACATCTACCTCATGATGATGAGATATATTTATAATTATATATGTGATGTCATTTTGTATTGGTTCTAACTTGTGGCCCTTCAGGATTCAACATCGACTTTGATATATAATTTTTTATTTGGCATACACTACATATATATCAGTGATTTCTCCATATTTATGTGCCAATGTGTTTATCTGATGTTGTTGTTGCTTTATATGTTTAAAATTTTGAAAAAACGAATATATTTTGTATTTTTTAATGTTTGTCTTGGTTTTCCGATTTTTTGCCGATTTTTTCCAAAACGATTTTTTCTGGACCCTTGCTGATTTTGACTTTTTCAACAATGACATGAAGGACGACTGACAGTCATGACTCATGAGCTATGATATTCTTCCATCTACAGTTGTATTATCTACCCTATGACTCTTTTGTATTTTCCATTGGTATTCCCTCCTATAGCATCAATGACTTTGAATCAGTATCTATGTACATTGTAATACATTTTGATTTTGACGACTTAATGAGATTGAGAATGCTGCAGCTTATGGTTCTAATTTCTCGTGTGTTCAATGTTTGTCATTTGATCATCATTGATGTTACAATGTATTATGTAACATGTTTTGTATCATGTGAACCTTCTAGTTTCTAACAAAATATGAATCTTTATGTCTATATTTCATTTTTGTATGTGTAAGTTTCAAATTATTTTCATATATATATACATTTAATATATCTATATCTGTATATATATATATTTAAAATATCTATATCTATATCTATATGTATATATATATTTAAAATATATATATGCGTCCTTTGTGTCCTGTTTCTGGGGTCATCGTGTCACGTGTTGGACACTCATATTTCTGTGTCTTCCGTGTCCCATGTCATCGTGTCAAGTGACTTAGCATATAAGTATACCATCACGAGGCTCATTGTAATCATCATTCTTATCATCTTATCAATTCTTATCAATTCTTATCAATCAAACATTATTCTATATATTTTGATATATATAATTGCAGAAATATTTTTGTTTCCCGTAATAAACAAGAATTATGTTTACTGCATTGGTATCAGAGCAAACTCTGGGTCAATCTCATAGGTTAAACCGGGTTTCAGTCACTGTAATTCCGTACAGTCATTCAACTGTTATTTTCATATACAACCTGCACTAATTGTTGTTCTGTACTTGTAGTTTGTACACTATCTGCTAGTCTACTGTACCACATCAGCTGCTAAATCCATATTAATCACTATATGAACCGTTGTCGTTTTCTGTCCTATCCGCTGTACCTGCTGCCATTCTTGCACTCAGCTACAATTCGTACAAATCTGTACAATTCCTTGTAATCATCATTCTTATCATCTTATCAATTTTTATCAATCAAACATTATTCTATATATTTTGATATATATAGTTGCAGAAATATTTTTGTTGCCTGTAATAAACAGGAATTATGTTTATTATATTGGTATTAGAGCAACTCCGGGCCAATCTCATGGGTTAAAACTGGTTTCAGTCACTGTAATTCTGTACAGTCAATCAACTGTTATTTCCATATACAATCTGCATGAATTGTTGTTCCATACCTGTAGTTTGTACAATAGTTGCTAGTATACTGTACCACATCAGTTGCCAAATCCATATTAATCACTATACAAACTGTCACCGTTTTCTGTCCTATCCACCGTACCTGCTGCCATTCTTGCACTCAACCACAATTCGTACAAATCTGTACGATTCCTTACCTATTCCATACATGTCGGTTAATTAGCATTCTGGAATCTGTACTGTTGTCGTCACCATCTGCGGTATGCTATAGCCACTGTACTCCTGCCGACAGCCTTATGTACAATTTGCTGTACGCTGCTACCATCTGCCATACGTTGTCCTTCAGCCGTCACTCCTATAGTCCCATACCTGTTCCTTCAACCATAATAATTAATTCGAACCCACCCATACAATTAATTAATTCTTCCGTACATTTGCATGAGTTCTCGTCATCGATTCTAGATTCTATACAATGGTCTTTAGATCACATATGACCCTTCCTTACCTTTCCATACCTTAAGTCATAATCTTTCAAAAACATTCCTATTTAATTTTTTTTTTTCTTTGGCTTATTTTATTTTACATTGAAGTGGGCTCCACAAGAAGCCATTACCAACCTGGTTAATAATGACAAAGCACATGGAGATGTTCATTGTTATGAAGACGAAGTTAATAGTGTCGCAGAAATGATGGATAGGATTGTGGAGTCGCAAAAAGAGTTAGGGAAAAATTGACAAATTATTAGAAAATGGGGACAGAATTGACAAGTTGATTGAAGATTCCTAAAGATGATGGCTTACATTAATAAGGGGAAATTTGTCGTCAATGTGATAGTAGATGGATTCCAAGACATCTATGTGAGGACAATTCACTAGACTATTTGAAAATAATGGATGAAAATAAAATAGGAATTTCGAATCCACCAAACAAAATTACTAGTGGGAACAATTCAGAGCCTGATAAGGACAAGGCATCAAGAACGACTAATGAGCATAAAGGAGTTGATTGACTAACTAGAAAACAGGATGAGTCAATGATAGAACCGAAAACTCACGAAAATCTGCCTGAAAGTCCGAACTCATCAACCATAGTTCATGAAAGAGATTAGGGTAGAACAAGTCAATCGAATAGATTTAAAATCGAAATACCGATGACTAAAAATGAAGCACTGCCAAAAATATCATTAGCTTCAATCTCATGTGCCCAACAAAATAGAAATGAAGAAGACGTGCTTCAAATAGAAACATTTACTCCAAAAGACCAAATACAACAATTGAGTGCCAAATACGTTTTTCCACATCTTAGAAACGTTGATAAGATCTATGTTCCAATAAAAGAAGAAAGCAAGCTTACAGTTCCACTAGCAACCATGACAAGGAAATCACAACCTAAGACCTTGAAGCCTAAGGGAGTCATAAAAGATAGAAATGTAATAGTACTCGTAGATTCTGGTAGTACTCATAATTGTATGACATCGTTGTTGCTAAACAACTAAACTTTTTTGTGTGCCCCACGAAGGACCTCACAATTATGGTCGCTAATGGAGTAAAGGTCAAAGAAGTAGGAAGATGTCATAAAGTCTCAGTTCAAATACAAAAATTGGAACTACAAATAGGGCTTTACGCTCTACCACTCGAAGACATGGATATGGTGCTAGGTGTGAAATGGTTGATGCAATTGGGCATGTTAACCCCCCATACCTAGGGGTAACTAGAGGAGATCATGTCTTGTGGCCCGCAATGGAGAACATAATCTCGACCATGATGATGATCAACATGTCCATAGATGGCAGCCCAACAACCCCCCTCATTCGCCTTTACAGATATAGGTCAACCAAGGCTCACCACATTCAAGTAACCCAGAGTATGGGAGATGGTAAGCCATCGTCACCATGAGGTATGTTAGTCCTTCTTTCATGTAAAGTGTTGTACTTAATTTTTCGGGCATGTGGATGAGGATCTTTGATTAAAGTTGGATAATGGATCACTAGTTTGGGAAATTGTGTCAGTTGTGTTGTTTCACCTTGGTGGTCAGCTTCTGTGCCCTAGTCTCGTGTTGTCACCACTTAGGGAAAAGGGGTACCATACTTAACACTTTCCATCCTGGAGCCTCTCATAGTGTACTAAACTTCGACAATGGGTCATGGTCCATTCTCTCATGAGAAGAGGGGATGAAGGCCTAGAGGTTGATTACAGCTGCTAATAAAAGAATAAGAAACTGATGCTAAAGAAAGAAAGGAATGGTAACAAAAAAAGGACTAACAAAATCTAGTCCAAACTTGAGCTCTACTCTTTCAATGCCTGCCCTGGTCCCAAATAACAATGTTACAGGTTGAAACCTTATAAAAGGGGACTTGCAAATATAATAAAGTGTACTAGAAAGATGGCTGATAAAGGGGTTTGGGAAAAATAACACATAAATATGGGGTAACTCAAGAGAAAGCGCACCCTCCACAAAGGCGCTCATAGAGATGGATTCAGTGACACCATGAGCCATGAAGTAAGCCCCAAAACCATATCACTATCATACTTACTCTTGAAGGGTTTTTACATTCCCTTGTTACTCTTGGGACCTATCCCTCTACCTGGGTTATTTTATTTCCTGTCTAGGTGGCACACCTAATAGGGTTGGATGAAGGCCCTCCCATACTTAAACTTGGTAACTCACATGGGGTCTTGGACTGGTGTGATGCTTGTTGCCGTCCTTATACACACCTACTAACGTGGAGAAGTCTCCAACCCACTTGGTGTGTCCTTAGAGGCACACGCCTAAGTCTAGACCCACTGTCACCTCGATCTAGACCTCTTCCGTCTAGGCTCACTCCTAGGGAAGCCAAGGGGGGTAGACCCTACTTACTATGTTAAGGTTGATCAGATGATCTAGGAGTTAATTTTAGTTCTTAGGCTAGGGAAACCCAACCCAATGACAAACGACCATGCAAATGCAAATCTTTAATGACAAACAAACCCCTTGATCTACAAGTTGTACTAAGATTAGCGCCAAAGATGTTGCCGCCCTTATACACACCTACTAACGTGGAGAAGTCTCCAACCCACTTGGTGTGTCCTTAGAGGCACAAGCCTAAGTCTAGAGTCTAGACCCACTGTCACCTTGATCTAGACCTCTTTCGTCTAGGCTCACTCCTAGGGAAGCCAAGGGGGGTAGACCCTACTTACTATGTTAAGGTTGATTAGATGGTCTAGGAGTTAATTTTAGTTCTTAGGCTAGGGAAACCCAACCCAATGACAAGCAACCATGCAAATGCAAATCTTTAATGACAAGCAAACCCCTTGATCTACAAGTTATACTAAGATTAGCGCCAAAGATGTTGCCGTCCTTATACACACCAACTAATGTGGAGAAGTCTCCAACCCACTTGGTGTGTCCTTAGAGGCACAAGCCTAAGTCTAGACCCACTGTCACCTCGATCTAGACCTCTTCCGTCTAGGCTCACTCCTAGGGAAGCCAAGGGGGGTAGACMCTACTTACTATGTTAAAGTTGATTAGATGATCTAGGAGTTAATTTTAGTTCTTAGGCTAGGGAGACCCAACCCAATTGCAAGCAACTATGCAAATGCAAATCTTTAATGACAAGCAAACCCCTTGATCTACAAGTTATACTAAGACTAGTGCCTAAAGATGGGTAAATGGAGTCAATAAGAATTGTACAACAAATTACAATTATACAAAAGTGAATGTTGCTACAAGATACTCACAATTACTATGTTAARGTTGATTAGATGATCTAGGAGTTAATTTTAGTTCTTAGGCTAGGGAGACCCAACCCRATKRCAARCAACYATGCAAATGCAAATCTTTAATGASAAGCAAACCCCTTGATCTACAWGTTATACTAAGACTAGYGCCTAAAGATGGGTAAATGGAGTCAATAAGATTTATACAAYAAATTACAATTATACAAAAGTGAATGTTGCTACAAGATATTCACAATAAATAAAAGAAATTACTTTGCACCTTTGAATCAAATATGAATACTATCTACAAATTGAAATACAACATGAGATATATAGATATACAATGAATGAACAAGTAAATGATGATACAACCATAAATTAGATAGTGAAATGTCTACACAATGGGTTAGATAGTGAAACAGATACTAGCTTTGTACAAAAATCTCTAAATGAATAAAGAGTGCTTATAAAAATAGAGGTGCTTTAGTATATGTAAACATCCACAATGAGAGAAAGTGACTCAAAACATAAATTGCTTGGAAATTAGAATTGCATGAAAAGTAAATTGCTTGAAGTGTAAATTTGCACAACTTGAGCAAATTGAAATATCTTTGAGAACTTGAAGTGCAATGTTGTGAAAGTAGTGTGTAGGTTAATTTTAAAAAGTTTTAAGTCTCTCTTTGATTAAGGGGATTAGATGTGATAGATACAAGCGTAGACTATGTGACTACCCCAAACTGTTATCCTCTCAACCAAAAGGAAGCGCTGGGTGCTCAATAAGCAAGGCAAACAAGGCCTTACTCTAGCTCCACAGGTCAAATCCGAAAAACTTGGGCACTCAACAAGGGGGACACCTAGTGGCGTGAGATCATCCTTGATCTAGCACCCCAAGTATCTTCCACAAGCCTCCTTTATGGTGGCGAAAACAATAACGATTGGATGGCTAATTACTAAACTCCCAACCTTTGCCCTTTCTTGTCACCCAGGATCCACAAAGCGACAAGGGGAGAGAATACGGGGCAAAGATGGAGCACAAATATGATTACTTTTTGTTAGAAATAGGGAAAAAATGAAACAAAAAATGCCTTTTTAAATTTTTCTGATTAATAGATCAGCATAAAGAATAAAACATACAAACAGACTTGAAGCAATTAAAATTTCTGAGTTATGAAATAACTTTTAACTTACCTCCTAAATCAATGAGAGATGTACCTGTCACAAGTGAGATGTATGCCTCTGTAAGTATGCTCAGATTTAGATTAGGTTCATAGATCAAACCTCTAGGGTTTGATCTCTATCAAAGAGAATTGTGGGACAGTTTTGCCATAGATAGGAAACCTCAAAGAAAACAACAATAAACCATAGTCATAACAGCAAATAACCCCATCAGGAAACCCTCCAATAAACAGTGATAGCATAGGAAGGAGATCTGGACAGCAAGGAAATCAACTACAAGCAAACTCTCACACAGAACTGGACAAGAAGGAAAACATCCACAAGAAAACCCTCACACAGATCTAGGACAACAAGTAGATCATCCACAAGAAGATCCTCACACAGATCTAGGACAGCAAGTAGATCATCCACAAGAAGATCCTCACACAGATCTAGGACAACAAGTAGATCATCTCTCCACAAGTCTAAAAACAAACCCTCTCCACAGAAATCTGGTCAGCACATTGAGAAACCCCCACAGGGGACTCAACACTCCACGCGGTAGCTAGAGAAAAGCATGTACAACTAAGGAGAGGACCCAAAAGGAGGCCGCGGTACCTCCACACAGTTCTGTGGCCCTGGAGAAGGAGACGACACCCATAAAACAGACCCGACAACTTAGAGGGAGACAAATCTGAAGCAAGAGACTGGTCCGACAGCCTAGAGAGAGGCAGATCTGATACAAGACAGGTTCGACAGCCTAGAGGCACCTCACAACAACACAACCAACAACCTCAACAAAAACTCCAAAGAGGAAAACTTCCAGCCAACATAAAAATCACAGATCTGAACTTGTTAAGCAAAGGGAAAGCCGCATCAACAAGAGGGAGGAGTCACTGAGGTAGCTGCAACAAGTAGGGAGAAGAGAGAGTAAGTGTAGGGTCTTATTTATAGTTAGGGAGAGGGGCTAGGGCAATTAAAAATAAAATTAAATATTGACATTTAATTAATACAAATATTAATTAAATTGTCAATTAATAAATTAAAACCCCAATCTCATAAATAAAACCCTAATCACATAAATAAAATCCCCATCACATAAAAACAAAATCCCCATCACATAAAACAAGATCCCCATCACATAAAACAAGAGGGAAAGCAAAACAACAAGGGGTTACCTTTTAGGAAAAAGTCAAGGGGGGTTCCATAATGGCAAAACATGTCCACATGAGTATCATAGTGACCTATAAACTTTATCATCACTACATAAGGGGGTACATGAACAATGTGGTCATGTCCATCTTCATAGGCACTCCTAGGTCTCATGGACCATTCCAGAAGAGAGGAAGAGGATCATACATCAACACATCTTGGTATTACACCAAGATCTACCTGGTCAAAGACCGGTTTGCTCCATAACACATCTGGGGGCCCTAGAACACATCTAGGGTCTTATCCACCAAGGTACAAGACCAAGGATCAACCCATGCATTAAGCAAGGGTTCCCTGGAACACATCTAGGGACTTATACCAACCACCAAGGAACACATCCAAGGATCAATCCAAGCACCGGGCAAGGATTCCCTGGACCACATCCAGGGGCCCTAGACACATCTAGGGACTTACTGCTTGGTCCAAGAACAAGAACCCCAGTCATATACTGGGGGCCCTCACTAGGGTCTTTTTCCATGGCTCTCACTGCTTGGTCTCATACCAAGAAACCCCAGGAGTGTGCTGGGGGCCCTAGTCCACAACTAAGGTCTTTTCCATCCTCTGACGAATGGCTCTTGCAGCTGCATTAATTTCAACACTCCCTCTCAACAAGAGAGGCATTCTCAGCAACACCAAGCTTGTCTCGAAAGTACACATACTTTGTCAATGACAGAGGCTTGGTCAAAATATCTGTGGTTTGTTCCGTTGTCGGAACATACTAAATATTGAGAATGTTCTTTTGCACTATGTCTCGAACATAGTGATATCTCATCTCAATGTGTTTGTCATGAAAACACAGGGATCACGAAGAGCTTTACACAACTTAGCACTGAACAAATCTGAGAGTAGCTTTCTAAGCCACGCTGCTTCTCTACTAGCAGCACTTGCAACAATGTATTCTGCCTCTGCAGTGCTCTGGGCTATGGAGCCCTGGTTCCTGCTGAACCCAAACTGAAACAATATCCCGAAGTACTCTTCCGGTCCACTGTACTGCCCATCCAATCTGAATATGTATAATCATTAAGCATTATACCTCCACTGAAATGTATCTAAGACCATAAGCTATAGTCTCTCGAACATATCTTAGAATATGTTTAACAACAATTATATGAATATGCTTCGGTTCATACATGAACTAGTAGAGGGCATTCACTGCATGATAAATATCCGGTCTGGTATGTATAAGATACATCAAGGACCCAATGATAGTGTGGTCTTCCGGATCTGAACCTATAGCTTGATCTTGTAACTTCTTCAGTTTAGAAATCATCGGTGTGGATATGGACTTACAGTCCAACATGCCAAGTCTGCGGAGTATATCAATTGCGTACTTGCTCTTGTGAGAGAAAGATCTCACCTGGTTTCTGCTACACCTCTAAGCTCAAAAAATAATGCAAAAGACCCAAGTCTTTCATTTCAACTTCTGGTGAATAGCTCCCTCTTAGTCTGAGCTATCAAATTTTCCTTTCCTGTAAGGAACAGATCATCCTAAGATAACAGGATGATTCTGTACAATCTTTATATAAAGATTGGGATCTGCAATACTCTTGGTGAACCCAAGACTCTGTAGAGAAACTATTAATTCTTCCATACCGAGCTCTCGAAGCTTGCTTCAATCTATGGGATTCTTTCCCATGGATTACGAACCCCTCAGGCTGTTCGATATAACCTCTTGCTCAACTTCACTGTTAAGAAAATCAGTCTTAACATCTATCTGGTGAAGTTTTCAATCAAAAACTGCGGCAAGAGAGATAATGATCCTGATGGAAGTAATCTGGCAATAGAAGTAAGAATCTCATCATAGATAACCCCTTTTATCTGAGAGAAGTCACGAGTCACAAATTTAATCTCAATACTGCCATCTGCTGCATGTCATGGCCTAACTCACATACAGGGACTGCTCCCTCTGAGTCTCATAAAATGTCTGCATCACTGTATGTGTCAACTGGCTCCCTCTGAATCTCATAAAATCCTACGACTCTGATCTAGTGTTGTATCTCTGCAAGATGTACTTGGTGTCGGTACCAAGTTTAATATGAAAAGCTGAGTCAGACTTTTACCAGGTTATGCTTCTGTCATGTGACCTCACAAACTGTAGGATACATATAACGAAAAACAAGTAGCCTTATTGAGTTCTTAAACTAGCTTGGGCTGAAGACACACATGTGCTTTGCAGCCTGCTACCAACTGAAGTTATCTGGGGCATCTTTGTGTATGCAGTAACTGTTAGTTCAAGTAACTGTCCTACTAGCTTGATGTCTATGCAGGACTCCTTTTATAAAGGTTTGGTTCCTGATTAGAGTTACTTAAACTGATCAAAATGGACTTGAACATGATCTCAAGGAATCTACAACAGAAAACCAAGGATCCACCAAAAATAAAGAACACTAGCCTCCAGATTCTCCTAACAAGAAATCTCTCTCAACTAGCATTGGTCACTCCACCAATAATCCAGACAAGTTTACTTTGGCATCCAAAATTGCATCCCACAAGTGTACAATAAGATAGTCTTTCACTWTCCCCGGCTGAGCCCAATCTTTTAGACCTTTTCTAAACAACATTATGTTAATAACATGTTTATTAACATTGTAGGCAATTAAATTTGAGTCAATGCCTACAGGCTCTAAATCTGGAATCAACACCCTGGCATCCACCTTAGAAAAAGGAAATAAATTAAATAAGACTATCTTCTATTGTGATGTTATTCTCAACCAAAAAATGCCATCTGTCAAGAACCATTGTAGTGAGTTTATGGTTGCCTTTCTGGTGGATTTAATTTCATCAAAGATGATTAAAATGCAAATTCTTAACCATTCAACAGGAGTACAAAGATCATCTATTCTCTTCTCCAACCAGAGCCATCTGAAACTAAGTACCCAATGAATGTCTCAGCAGAAAACGTATCATCCTCCCCTTAAGCAATCTAAAATGACCAACTGTGAGGAGCTTCTATATTTCTGTCATTAAAAATTATTGGATTGCTGTTAAGGTTTAAGACTTGACTAACAAACGCACAGTACTTGTTCTGATAACATTAACTGACAGAAGTTCATTAAAGATGAGAGAAACAAGCTTAGCCGTTGGCTGGTGGTATCCTATTTCTTTCAATAGATATAGATAAGGAAACAATTGCTATAACTGGTTGTGGAAGTATCCTATAGTAGAGAGTATTTCAAAGTAGAGTCAACCCTTGAATTGGGTGAGTAATCCACACCATCTTAATGGTGTCACCTGCGTGGAGTCATTTAGGTAGGTTGAACAGTTTTAAACACTGAAGATATTATGTTACAGTTACAACCATGAAACAGTTTTGGCTTGAATACTAGCATTTAAATTCATTGCTTGCAAGAATCTCTGTGCACCTATAGACTAGTGACACAATATCCTTCAGTGCTCCTAATCACAATAATCCTTACAAAATCAATTCTTCTGGAATACACAGACCACTGGGTAACAAAACCATGGCTGCTAGAGCTGTTCACTATGAAGATATCAAGGAGTACACTGCTCATAATATAAGTGCTATCATAAGCTATCATGACAAACACAACATTGAATTAAAAGAAGGCCATTTACTAAACCATTCTACCTTTCTTGGAATAGGGGCCCATGCTGTTCATGGCACCCCATGTGTCCACCACTAAGCACAAAAAGTAAAAACAATAGGAAACAACCTTCAGAAAGCAAATTCAAAAAATAACTGAAAATAGGTGCCCTTACAAGTACTCTCTCTTTACTTCAAAACAAACAGAAAGTCAAGGAGAACAGAGCAACTTGAATTTGGGTTTCAATGACTGCTGATTAGTGAACCCTAAGAAGTGGATCTACGCAGGCTCAAGTCTGCAACTCTTGAGCTCCTTCACGCCCTAAGCTCTGATACCATGTTCGAAATAGGGAAAAAGTGAAACAAAAAATGCCTTTTTAAATTTTTCTGATTGCTAGATCAACATAAAGAACAAAACATACAAACAGATCTGAAGCAATTAAAATTCTTGAGTTATGAAATAACTTTTAACTTACCTCCTGAATCAATGAGAGATGTACCTGTCACAAGTGAGATGTATGCCTCTGTAAGTATTCTCAGATTTAGTTTAGGTTCATAGATCAAACCTCTAGGGTTTGATCTCTGTCAAAGAGAACTGTGGGACAATTTTGCCATAGATAGGAAACCCCAAAGAAAACGACAATAAACCATAGTCATAACAACAAATAACCCCATTAGGAAACCCTCCAATAAGCAGTGATAACATAGGAAGGAGATCTGGACAGCAAGGAAATCAACTACAAGCAAACTCTCACACAGAACTGGACAACAAGGAAAACATCCACAAGAAAACCCTCACACAGATCTAGGACAACAAGTAAATCATCCACAAGAAGATCCTCACACATATCTAGGACAAGAAGTGGATCATCCACAAGAAGATCCTCACACAGATCTAGGACAACAAGTAGATCATCTCTCCACAAGTCTAAAAACAAACCCTCTCCACAGAAATCTGGTTAGCACATTGAGAAACCCCCACAGGGGACTCAACACTCCATGCGACAGCTAGAGAAAAGTGTGTACAGCCAAGGAGAGGACAGAGAAGGAGGCCGCGGTACGGTGGTACCTCCACACAGTTCCGTGGCCCTGGAGAAGGAGACGACACCCATAAAACAAACTTGGCAGCTTAGAGGGAGACAAATCTGAAGCAAGAGACTGGTCCGACAGCGTAGAGAGAGGCAGATTTGATACAAGACAGGTCCGACAGCCTAGAGGCACCTCACAACAACACAACCAACAACTTCAGCACAAACTCCAAAGAGGAAAACCTCCAGCCAACATAAAAATCGCAGATCTGAACTTGTTAAGCAAAGGGAAAGCCACATCAACAAGAGGGAGGAGTCACTGAGGTAGCCGCAACATGTAGGGAGAAGAGAGTAAGTGTGTGTAGAATGCTAGGGGGGTAGGGTCTTATTTATAATTAGGGAGAGGGGTTAGGGCAATTAAAAATAAAATTAAATATGGACATTTAATTAATACAAATATTAATTAAATTGTCAATTAATAAAT
>ML827958.1:93791-107829 GCA_009831015.1 Picea engelmannii
CCATCTGCAGCATACTTGGTCTTGTACAACCACCTGGAAGTCACAATTGACTTCCCCACTGGCCTCGGAACCACCTCCCAAACATCATTGCGCATAATGGAGTCGTACTCCTCTAGCATGGCCTCTCGCCAAACCTATTGGTCAATTGCCTGCGCAAATGTCTGTTGCTTTGTATCCGAGATACTCATCACCATAGCCAAATAGGACCCAAGCCTCACTGGTGCTTTGCTCTCTCTGAACTGTCTCTTAGGCTCTCCTACGCTCTCCTTGGCTTCCTTCAGGATCTCCTGAAACCATCTCGATTTCCTCTTCCCTGAAGTAGTCAAAGGAGAAGTAAGATCTCCCTGCCCAAGAGTATCTACCTCAGGACTTCCCAACACTCTGAGATCCTGAACCCTCTGCCTGAACCCCCTGTGACTGTGAACCTAAAGTTGTGCAAGGTGACCCTGTCGCCCCTAAAACTGGTGTACCAGAAACCTGAGGCTATGCTCCCTCTGAGACATTAATCTGTGCCTCTGCATCATCCTCAACACTGACTCTCGACTCGAGAGATCTCTGAAAAGCCCTACCCTCCTCAAATCTAACATCTTTGATCACCACCACTCTCCGCAGTGATGAAATGTAAATCTGGTAGGCTTTGGAGACCTCTGAGTATCCAACTAGAATCCCATGTTGGGTTGTGGGGTCTAGCTTTGTCCTCCTCTCTAAGGGGACATGAGAATAAATCAAGCAACCAAAAATCCTGATGTGCTCGACATCGGGCCTCCCACCAATGAAGGCCTCCTCAGGAATCATCTTCCCCAAAATCCTATGGGGGCTCCTGTTCTTCAGGTAAACTACAGCAGCACTCGCCTTTGCCTATAGGTATAGAGGCAAAATCTGATCATGCAACATAGATCTCGTTGCACCTGTAATCGCCCCGTTCTTCCCCTTAGAAACCCCATTATGCTGGGGGTTGTAAGGCACAGTCATCTCTCTTATGATCCCTGCACGGGTATAGAAGTCTACAAACTCACTTAAGGAATACTCACCTCCTTTATCTGACCGCGAGACCTTGATCCTCTTTCCTGTTTGGTTCTCCACAAGAGCTTTGAACTCTTGGAACCTCTTGAAGACCTCACTCTTGCTCTTCAGGAAATAGATCCAGGTCTTCTTGGAGTAGTCATCAATGAATGTGAGATAGTACTCACGAACACTCAAGGACGCCCGAGACATGGGCCCACACACATCTGTGTGTACTAAATCCAGTACCCCAGCTAACCTGTTGTCACTGCTGGGAAAAGAAGCCTTGGTAAACTTACCAAGCGCACACCCTCTGCACACATCCTGATGCTTTGAATTGAACTGTGGCACTCTTGTCACAACCTCTCTCAGTCCTCCAAGAGACCCATGATGAAGGTGAGCGATCCTCCGATGCCATAACTCACATAACCGACTGTTGTTGTCACTACTCGCTGCCAAAGCATGAAGTGGCTGAAAAAGAAATCTGAATAGTTTCCCATCCCTCACTCCAATCACCTGCCCTGAGGTGAGACAGGACCCCTTTGGGTGTATGAGGACCTCTGTCCCTCTGAAGGACACCTCAAGACCCCTATCCTGGAGGGTGGAAACTAATATCATATTCTTCTTCAACCCAGGGACGTAGAGAACATCCCTTAACAAAATAGGTGGCAAGCCATCTCTCTGAAAGGTAACTATGCCACGCCCAGCAACTTTGACTATGGTGTCATCACCAAGAGCAATCTCCATCCTGGCCTTTGTATCTTTGAGATCAGTAAAATGCTCTCTCACACCAATCATGTGGCTCGAAGCCCCGTTGTCTATGTACCTGATACTAGGTGTCGTCTCTACTGAAGTGCAGCAAATAACGAAGGCACACTCCCTCTCAAACTGTGTCTAAAACTTTGCCTCATCTGTTGTAGCTACCGTACCACCCTACTTCTTCTTGTTAAGACATTGTCCAGCATAGTGCCCCATCCTCTTACAAGCAAAGCACTTCACTTTGCTCATATCCCTCTTCTTCCCACTACTACTCTCTCCTTGTGGCTTGGCCCCAAACTTGGGACCCTGTCGTGCACCCTTGCCGACCTTCTTCTTGCCCTTTGTCCAAAGAGCAAGATCCTCATCACCTTGAGATATATGTTGTTGTCTAGAAGACTCTGAGGTGCATCTCATCTCCTCCTGTACGAAATCATCCCAAAGTCTCTCCCAAGTAGGCATAACCTCCCGGGAAACAATGCCTCAAACAAATGGACCCCATGGTTTGGAAAAGTTGTTTAAGGTTGTCCTCACCATAAAGTCTGGGTCCACTATCTCTCCGACAGCTGCTAGCTCATCTCTGATCTGAGTGAATCTGTCAAGGTAAGAAGTCACTGACTCGGTCTTGAGCATCTGAATGCTCTTGAGTCTCTCCTGTAGAACCATCTTCCGGTTCTGGTTAGAGCTCTGGTAAAGCTTGCACAAGGATGCCCACATCTCAAATGCAATGTCTTTACTAGTCAAGTGGGGTATGATGTGATCCCTCACTGCATCACATATAGTTCTCTTTGCCTTGTTGTTCCTCTTCCTAAACTCTGCCACCAACATGGGAGCAGTGACAGGAGGAACAACAACAGGAGCCTGAACTATATCCCATAGTTCTAGGTCCTCTAGGACAAAGATAAGCCTGGTTTTCCAAGGGGACCAGTTGCTAGCTCCGGCTAGCCTATCCTTTGCTCGCATATGGGATACTAACATGACTTCCCATTGTACTCACACTGATGTTGCAACTGCAAAAAAGCACTGCCTCACTCCTGTCAACACAGGTGTGAAAAGAGACAATGAAACTACAACCTCACTCCTAGCAAATAGGTGTGAAAAGAGGTTGTAAAAAATCAGCCTCGCTCCTAGCAAGTAGGTGTGAAAAGAGGCCGAGTCTTGGTCCACCAACTGTCCTACAACTGTCACTCAAATTTCTGCCAACAAGCTGCTACAAATCACTGTCAAGAAATCTCCCACAAGCTGCCAAGAACTGTCCACAAAATGTTGTCCAAAATCAGCAAGCTTTAGCCACCAAGGGCTCTGATACCATGAAGATTTTATGAGGTCCTAACAGGCTGCCAACTAGGTCTGTCTTTGACCTCAAGTTGGCTCTTTCAATTGTCAAACACTTCTTTGCTGCTGTTTTATAACAGCAAACTGTTCAGGAACTTTCTGCTGTTTTGTTAAGGTTACATAAGCTTTTAAGGTGCTCTAGCATGTAGTTTTAGTAGCCAATAGATTAGTACATGAATGCCTTAAATATGTAACACACCACTAGATCTTTACAACTGAAATAATGTTGTTCTAAACTCTAGCATACATGAAAATGGACACAAAGGTTTTTGGTCAACACAACCGTGGACAAAAACCCCCCGGGGAAAACCAGTTTGGAATATAAGTCTATATATGTGATGTAAAGAAAGTGAGATACAAGTACATGAAACAAATGAACCTGATACAATGGCAGCCTCTCTCAAGCTGCTATACAGGTCCAAGAAGGTAGATGCGCCCAAGCATGGTGTACCCCTTTGTTGCTCAATCCCACTGAAAGCTTGTGCCCTTGCTGCTTGAAGACTTGTAGAAGAAACCCTTACAAACAAGTCTGACCTTATGTGTTACCTCTCCAACAAAACCCTCCTCAAAGCAATCTGACAAGTGCAAGTCCTCCCTACTATAAGTGCGCCCTCCTCCTATAGTGCACTCTCCTCCAAGCAAGCATCAACACCACAAAATAATGGAAGCCAAAGCCTCCTAGAGCCCTCCATGGAAGGAGGCGCCCTTGAAACCCTCATCCATTGCTTCCATTCCCATCTCCATTGCTCTCCTCTTCCTCTCCAAGTGAACAAATGAGTGAATGAGCCTCTCTTGGCCCTATGTGCCCCTCTTGAACCTCCATAAGGAAACCTAAGAGATGGATGGTTGAGATCTCTCCATCCCATCTCTAATCAAAGGTTGAGATCATCCCACAATAATCTCACTCACAAACCCACTTTGGGTTAAGTTCCCTAAGTTCACTTTATGTCCCCTCATTCACCCACAAAGTGAATAATTAGTCACTTTTGCCTAAGTGACAAAAATTCAACTTTTTGACTTAAGTTAAGTCAAAGTTCAATTAGACATAAAGTACAAGGTACATAGTACCAAAGTATTTCCCACTTGTGGTTAGAGGCTCAAAACCACAAGGGGACCACTTCCCAAGGTACCCAAATCTCAACAACAACGACTTCAAGTGGAAGTTGATCACCATATTCCACAAGTAGACAGGGTTTGTCTACTTTCCATTTACAAGAGACAGAGGATCATTTCATTTTTAGGTGCCCTATTTCTTAGGAGACACAAGTCAAAATCATTGCCTTCTCAAGGAGTCTCATAACTCCCTCCCCATCTTCTTCAAATATCCAGACTAGCAATATATGAGGAAGGCTCTTAGACTTAGATCTTCTTCACTCAGACCACGCCCACCATCGGACACCACCAGGAAAATTACCTTCTTCTTCTCGGTGCTTACAGCTAAAGGCACCAAGAGATAGGCAACGAGCATCTACATCTCAGATTCTAGATCCGTGCAATCACAAGGAGACATCTGACCTTTGCTTGCAAAGCTCTTGTAGCAGTGTTGTGTTCAAACTTGTGACACATCTTTCAGTCACGGCAGGCATTCCTCTTCCTCCTCTAGATCTCAGCATAGGACAACCTCTTCCAAATAGCATGATGTACCACAAACCCACTCTACTAGATCACAACTCTAGCTCATCCAAACAGTCTTCCATTAGGAGTTTCTTTTCTTCAGCCTTGGATGGTAGGAGAGATCCACTAACTGGAAGCACTAACTCAACAAATAGTAGCTTCTCTTCATCATCATCCTCATCATTAGTAGGTGATGACACCAAGGGAACTTAACCACTCTCCCCTAACATCTTCAATCGAGACATTCTCCCAAGCTCTCGAGCTCTTGACAGGGTTTTTTTCTCTTTTCTTTATTCTTCTTTGTGGTTCCCAATTTTGTATCTCACTATTGGATGACAGAATCTCGTTCTTAGACATGGATTTCATAGATTAGATCTACTTTTGTAGGACATGCACTCACACTCCCATATGTGTATTGATTTTGATGTGAAATAGCAATCCCTTTTACCTATTTTTCGTCACTCATTGAACATTAATAAAATTATCTTATCTTATCTTCACTATGGCCACCTTATTGTGTTTTCCCAACGGCACAAGACCGATGGGTATTATAGCCTTCCCTTCTACAGTAGCTCAAAGATCAAGCTCCTCCGTCAGCCTCTAAAGCCTGCACTTCCAAGGTGTTAAGTTGTAAGTGCCCTCTAACTGGTCACGCTCTCTAAGACCCAATTATGTAGCTTCTAAGCACACCTCAAATAAACAGATTAGTCAGAAATAATACAAATCAGCAACCTATCATAGGTGCAGATTGATTCTCACAAGCATAAACAAACACTATAATCACTAGAGTCCTCCAAAATCTCACCCACGACCCCTCAAAGGTCCGAGTGCCTATCTCAAAGACAAATCATCTTAAATCAGTGAAGCTAAGGCATCACGCCCACTAATATCCTCCAACAACTCCCTCTCATAGGTGGCAGTGCACTCCATACATAGGTCCTAGAAGATTTTATACCATGTTAATTTTCAGAACATGATAAGAAATCTGCACTCCTAAAAACAAAAAAGCAAAAACCCTAAGCTAGGAAACTGAGATTGAGTTTACTCCTATCAAAACAGCAAACAAAAGAGTAATAGATCTACAAACACATCAATCTGCAAATCAGAACAGCAAGCTACAATTGCAGCAACCAATCACGTTACTCTCAATTACTCTGAAAGAAAGAATCACAATGAAAATAGATCAAAATTCTCATTGACTAACAAACTTAGTGGTGCACCCTCTGTCTCTTTTATAGAGAATAAGAGACAAGAAGGAAATACATGAGTGTGGTCACCTTCACGAATGCGCCTCCCATGAAAAGCTAAACCCTAACCCTAAGAATCTCTCTCATCATGCGCCTATCTGATCTAGAGATCTGTGCCTTCCAAGAATAAACATCCTCTCTTTCAATGTGCCTTACCTCTACTAGAGTCAATGCCCTTCTAAATTTGGACTATGCATGTGCCTCACTGATTTGGGGAACTACGCCTTCCTAATCCGGACTTGTATGCAAGGTGCATGAGCCACACACCAATGATGAGTACTAAACTATTGTTGCACCCTCAGTGACTAGTCACTATGCTGTCTCAACAACAGCAACTGCAACTTTGCAAGGAACCTAAAAGGCTAGAACTACATCTAGTGAAGTGCACCTTTACTTGGGAAGAACAATTTAGAGCAACAAGTAAACTCTAACAAGATGGATCAAAAATAAATTAAGGCACAAATCTATTAGTGGTCAAAAGATTGATGTTAAGATGGATCTACATTGGTTTATTGTATTATTGTGTTTTTTTTATTTTTTTACTATGGTCGGTATTTTTTTTTTAATTTTCATTTTTATGAATCTCAATCTTGTTTTCCATTTGGGTTATTAGCATTACGTTACAATACACAAACCATTCATATTGGGTTGTAAATGCACTTTGCTACTCTCTATGTAACAAGCTATTAAAATCCCTTGTTGAAATAAGTTGATCAATGATTCAATATTGACTTGGTCTTAGTGGTGGTTAAAAGGTGACCTCAATGGTTACTCAAGTAATGTGGTGGTTAAGTAATTCATTATTATATTATGAAGATTTCTAGAAACCCTAACTCCCATCCACCACCATATAAGGGGCTATCATACCCCATTGTTTCAAGAGCCTAGTATGCTGGTAATTCAGATATAATGAAACAATTATTTTCAGAATGAATGTTTCCTCTACACATTGTAGAGGTTTCACCACTATAAATCTTGGGGTTCTCTTCTTTATAGCTTTGTCTCTTTCAATTGGTCCTGTTTGTTTGCTCATGAACTTGGCACCACATATTGTTCAAATTCTATCCTGATATCAGAGCACTTCAATCTATCATGTATTCAGTTTATTTTATAACATCTTATCAGAGCCTTTTTCTAACATGGTATCAAAGACAAAGATAGAAAGCATCCATCAGGATCATCAGTAGTTTGTCTATGTTCCACTACTCAGAATATTAAGGGAATTGCACATTCAAGGGCTTCTCCATACACAAGCATCAAGGGTTTGTGGTATACTCGGTATTTTATTTCAGATATGCAACTTTCATCCACCCATTCCTCAGATCTGCAACTTTCAGCCAACTATTCAGGATTTCCAAGTAAGTAAATTCCATTTCTAGCACCTTCTAGGGTTTTTTCCACTAAATTTGGGGCTAGTTTAGTTTTGGAAGTTTTTTCAGTGAGGAGACACTTTCAACAAGGAAAATAATACTACTACATAATTTATCCATACCCTACGTGCACATCTATCTAGGGTTTATTCTGATGTGTTTTGTGACCCAAAAAACCTTAAATTTGGAAATTCAGAAATCTCCCTCATAAGTTGAACCCCCTTTCAAATTTAGAAAAACCGTCAACATCTATGGATTCAGAGTCAAAAAATAAGGGGGGGTGGTACAATTAAGCACGTTTTTGTAGTCTTCCGTTTAGAACCTGGAATTGTTAACTAAACCCTTGCAACTATTCCAGTTCATTTCTTTTCCAATTGTTTCTTTACTGTTCAGATATAGTTTTCAGAAAAACTCCCAGATCCATAGTACATACTATATGCAAAAATGGGTATCTGGAACTGTGCTTTTTTCACAAAGTGTTAAAAGGTCCCCAAACCCCTATCAGGTCTGTGTAAGTTAAATCTATTTTTAAGTCTGCAATAGTGCACAAAAGAGGGCAAAATATCCTTATGAAACAAAGATAGGAAACTCCAAGGCTTCCTAGGCACATCCTCCTCAATACAAGCACAACATACAGAAGCAAAGGGAGAATTTTTATATTCAAAACAAACCTCCTTCATAAAAGGGCAATTTCTAGCCATCTATAGCATATTATGAACTTTGAAGCCCCCATCAATCACTAACTGTAATGAAAAAGGTACAATGCACACTAATAAGGTTCATATGAGCCTTATCAGCAACAAACTAAACTATCATCCCACATCATTTCACAACCTTATATCATCCATTCTGATCAAAGCATGTCAAAACAAGCATCATGAGTCCAAACAGATGTCTGCCTATCATTTTAGGCCCTGATCAACGCTGAGGGACCGCACTGCCTCCTACATCAGGTACACTGTGCCCCAAGCCACATGTGAGAACTCCACTCTCACCCTCCTCTAATAAGGACACATTATCCTTAACAATATCATGGGAGTACACTACCTCCTGCCATTACAGGAACAACAATGCCCCAATTTTTCATGGAATTCTGATGTTACCGTTTTTTCGATGGACAATATATTAGCATGTTCATGGAGGCAGACTACTATCTATCATCTCCACACAACATAATGTTCAGTTCATTATAGGTAGACTACTCCCCATCATCTGGCTCGAGGACACACTATGCCAAATTGTAGAAGACTAGAGCGAAGCTTGCATTCAAACCCAAATTAGTCTCTTTATATCCTTCCTAAAATAGCCTTCAATCTTCTGATATTATGTATTTTCGTATATATTTTGGAAGGAAAAACAAAATAAATGAGCACCAACATTCAAGATGAAAGCAGAGAAAATACAAGGAAAACTAATCATTGCTATCATACTTCGTTGCTACGAGGCAACACACTGAGATGAAGGTAAATGCCTATCAAGACAAACAGAAACCCTTGTTTAAAGCATTTTATTGCCTATAAGAAAGAATGTTGAGAACAGTAAAGTATGACCTTGTTGAGTTATTTCATCTTATATAAGATGATTTTTATGGAAAAATGTTTAAAGCACAGCATCCAAATATACTCTAGAAGTTGCCCAACAAAAAGCTATGTGAAAGGCTCTTTAGGCAATTCTCAACGTGTCATGCATATGTTTGTAGATTCTTTGCTTGGGCATATACAACATATTTTCCAAAAATAACCAGTAAGGCAACACTATAACAATTAAAAGCAGAAAATCTGAAGTTTTAATGTATGTTACTTACTCAAATGGAAGCTCCACCTCTATTCCAAATGTAAGATGCAAGGAGAAACCATCATTAGCAGATTGATCCACACAGCTTGGCAAAGGTTCATGTTCAGTGGACTGAGGAAATGTGTGATAACTACTTTCATTGATGCAATCTGCTTCTGATGAACAGAAATTATCAGAGCCATATTGTTTCTCGCCCATGTTTGTGTTTCTAACTATATTATTTGGTTTGGTCCCACTGCTGCAAGAACATATATCAAAATTCTTTCTTTGTTCTGTCTTTTGATTGTAACAATGGAAATTGTCACTGAATGTAGTGTGTGCTGCATGTGGAAATCCTCTAGGAATATATAAAATATCACCCTCCGTCAACAGAATTTCTTCAAACTTGTTCACATCATCTGGTGCAATATGCACAGCACTTAAAGGTTCATATAAACGAGGAAGCAATTTTTCTGGAGGAATGATAATCCATTTCTTGTTTCCTGCAAGTTGGCAAACTAGGACACAATGATCATCGTAATGAGCACCTAACCCTTGAGAGTTGGGGGGAGTTAAGTAGAGGTTTGCACCCACAGATGCTTGTCCAAAAATCGTGGCTAAAGCATCTGCTATTGCAGCAACTTTACAAGAACGGAACTCCATGCCTCTTATAGCAATTGTGTAACCCATTTTATAAGCCTGCTTGCAATCCTGCAAAGAGACAAGTTTTGGCATTTCCTCTTTAACTGAATTATTGAGATCTCTAAAAAAGTGCTGCTCTTTTATCCCTGGTATAGTCTTTGAAAAGCTGCCATTTACTTCTTCCATGCTTGATTTGATAATACGAATATCATGTCCATAAATTATTGAATGACCCAGACCATCCTCCACCTCTTCCAGGAAATCCAGGACATCTAAGTCGTCAGCTGTAACAGGTGGACAGGAGACCATCCCTGTCAATAACTGGTTTAGTATAGTATCAATGTTTTCATTCTGTGTTGCTTCAATCAATGAAGCAATAATATCATTATCACTCTCCATCATGGCCGTCTTTCTTATTAGCATTGGACAGCATTCCCAGTGATGCTGCAGAAAATGTTCGAAGCAAGAATCTGCACCTCGAAATATACTTTTCTTCACTGTATCAACAGAGTAAGTCGAGCAATCAGAAACATCTTGCTCTACAGCTAGCCTAAAAATCATCCTTTCCATAGAGCATCTCTTTCCATTAAAGAGATTTTTCATTTTATCTTTATAATTACAATCTGAATTCAGTATTTGTTTCTGATCCTGGTATTGGAATCTGGTCCGTAACACTTTCATACAAAACAATGTAGCAAAAGCTAGATCCTTTGGCACCAATTCCAGATGGTTACCACTCTTATCAAATACAAGAACAGTTAATGCATCGAAAATCAGCATCAGAAATTCAATGTTCTCCATCTCAAAGCCATAATCCACGCCACTTGTTCTTGACAAATTATTTCCATCAGCATCCTCTGCTTGGCTGCTGTGTGAAGGAGTGACCTGGCAAAACAAATGACTATCAAAAGTTATGTTAGCAAATATTGTTTATATCCACATGAATCAATTCGTGTAAGAGGATATAATTTATTTATTTTATCATGCAAAAGCAGAGGAAACATTAGTTCAATTTAATAGCCTACAACAAAACACGTTCATTTTGATTTTTACTATTAGATGCAAGAGTAGTTAGAAATTAGAATACTCTGTTTTCTAGAGAATGAGCATTCCTTCCTTTAGTTCTAGAGCTCTTTCCTTTAGTTCCAGTGCTGGGAAGGTTACAATTGTTGACAGGATTTTAGCAGCCAGGCACATCTATTTGTCCTCTTATTTTCCCTTCTCGAGCAGCCTATAAATTGCTGGAGAGTGTTCTTAAAAGTTTTCTTTGGGTTATGCAGGGTGGGGTGAAAGGGCTTCCTTTGGTGGCTTTGGATATCTGCACTTTACCAAGAGATCAAGGACAGTAAAACACTTTTAAGGAATGAAATACTATCTCTAGGTATACTATTTTGGGCAAACACTTTGGTTTCATAAAATTATACATGTAGATAATGTAGGAAAATATTCAATCAAAACCATACAATTTATTATTTATCCTTGTAAATTTTGGCAAATATGGTGAGAGTAAAGGGAGAGAGTGATGGGACAGCAGGTACAAACGCAGAGGGGGGGACAGGTTCAGCAGGGTTCGGCAGGGCATACAACCGCATGCGGGGCAGGTCGAGCAAGTGCAGTTGTAGGGACTATAGCCATGCATGGGTTAGGATGAGCAAGTACAACAGCAGAAGGTACAGCCACACATGGGAAAGACAAAGTAGAGGCCGCCATACGTGTGGGGA
Source organism: Picea engelmannii (assembly GCA_009831015.1). NCBI lineage: Eukaryota > Viridiplantae > Streptophyta > Pinopsida > Pinales > Pinaceae > Picea > Picea engelmannii. The sequence goes on from ML827958.1 coordinate 105,252, forward strand.
GAGAGAGTACAGCTGGTTGTACAGGTGAAGGACAACAGCAGCTCAGACCCGGAGACAGTGATCAGTTCTGAGCCTCTGCATATCGACAGACCTTCCACCTCCTAGGGAGATTCAGGGGTTTCTTTGCCACATGTGGTTCTCCCATTGGTGAGTATGAGTACGGATTTGGTGATGGGAGATGAAAAGCCCTCTATTCAGGAGAAGACGGTGTTGCCTAGTGTGGAGCCACAAGGTGAGGGGATTGAGATCCTTTCACGGTCTTCAACCAATGTTTTAAAACTTGGACTCGGCCTTGGAATTGGTCAAGGGTCAACTCGGACTCGGATTGACTCGGACCAATCTGATTTCAATGACTCGGTTTATAAAAAATACAGAAAATATTTAAATTTTAATGAAAAAACAGATGTTTCAGGCAACATGAAACTTATTTTCCTATTTCAACCCATAAAAAATTTCTCATAGCCTTCTAAATAAGTGAGTCTTGTATAGATGCTTTTATTATTCCAATAAGTGATAGATATACAGAATCTATATCCACTGGATTTATATAATATATAATAATATAAAGATGTATTTCTAAAACCTTTAATTATCTAATTCATATACAGAGAATGAGAGGGAAGCAACTTGCAAGTAACCCTGAAAAGGCCAATGCAAACCTTATAAACCAAACATCGCCAATGGCACACACCTGTTAAACCAACAGAAGCTCAGTAATGCTTGTTTATGTATTCCATCCCATCCATAATGCTTGAAGTTGTTTAATGGATCATGAATGTGCACCCATCTAGCTAATAAACTAATGGAACTGTTCTCGTCCAAATTAACAGGCAGATGTGCCTCTAAAAGTACTTAACCACCTACAGGCCACGGCGGTGGGGTCCAAGGAATGACTCGGCTGAGTAGGTACAAACTCAACCAAGTAGGTACAAACTCAACCGAGTAGGTACAAACTCGGCCGAGTTGTACCAGTTGAGTACTGAACCGGCCAAGCCAGGCTTTGACTGGGCCGGTTCAGTACCAAACCGGCCATCCGAATCAATCCATTGGCCAAGTCGGTACGGGAAAGGCTCAACTCGGTTCGAGTTTGAAAACACTACCTTCAACTAATAATGTCAATGCACCTTCACTGGATCCAAAAGGTTTTAACCAATGTTGCAAACATTGTGTCAGCAAATATATCACTGAGGGTCAAGAAAACAACTTATTGGCAACATCATGGAAAATATCGACAAACTTGAAAAAATACAAAAATATTCATTTTTTTTTATTTTTTAAACATCTAAAGAAACCTCCTCCCTTTAGCCCTATTATGGGCAAATGTAATAGTGAGTAACCCCTTTGTTCTCAATCCCCTGCTTCCCTATTCAAACTGAGCAAAAAATTCCAAAATTCTCTCGACTTAGATGATATTTTCCATTTTCAAGCGATATTTTTCCGATGTCATGATATATTCAAAATTGGAAAAAAAACGCAACTTTTTCCAGCAATATGCCAAGGTAAGAGAATCGCGATGTTGGTGATATATCTTCGATATTTGCAACACTTGTTTTAACTTCTTCCTCACTAATAACAAGGAATACTTTTAGGGGCACATGCATCTGAAGACTCAAAGAATTATCTTGTTCTTTTTATGCAGAACGTTGGATGAGGAGGCCTGCAACTATTGGTGGCTACTGAATTGGGAGGGTGAAGGGATCTCCTTGAAATCCTACCAGGGTTTGGGTTCAAAGCAATGTTATTAGAATCGAAACCTGGACCGGACTGGTGGACCACAAAAATGCGAAACCGGACCAGACCAGTAAAAAACTGGAAAAAAACTGAAAATAAAAACCGGTAGACCAAAAACTATATAAAATATTCAAATTTTGAAAAAAACATATATACTCATGTGCATCCATATGAATCCAAACCATTTATACACAAATATGCAAAATGTCTCATTTATATAGCAAGTAAGAGTGCATATAACCAAAATAGCATCGAGTGCACTCCATCTTTGAACCAAAATACATCAACAACGAGGCCTTAAATCGCCTCTAGAGTCCAAAAAAAACCATGCTACAACAAATAACTACATATCTTGGAGATCATTACTTATATTAGGATCCTCATAATCAGTGTCACCCTCTAAGCATTAAATTAAGATAGAAAAAGCTTAACATGCCTAATAAGTGATTTTACTTGAGCGAAGGGTACATTTTTACCAGCGTCATGACAAAAGAGTTCAACAATCAATGTCACCAACATCGAGGTACATAGAGGGCTTGGTGATCTTGATTAAATGTCAGTTTTGTACCCTCATACATGATAGAATCCAATGGAAACGTTAATCTTGCCAATCTTGAAATCGTGAAAACTGTTAAGTCTGCTGAATTTTGAATGAGACCTTAAATTTTACTTTCTCCATATGAAGTCTAATGAGCTTGGAACCACTCTCAAACATCTTGAAACAATTAATGGTGATGTTAAGAATTTAACATTACCATTACCCTAGGCCCCCTCAACCTAAAATTTGTTCTTTTCCTTAAAAAAATTGAAATCCGCCCATTTAAGTGTGTCATACGGGTGTTGTACG
>ML827959.1:0-30555 GCA_009831015.1 Picea engelmannii
AAAAGCATCCATGTGGTGGGATCAGTTTGTGCAGGTGCAACACATCAGAGAGAAAGAGGTCACTTGGAAGGAATTTAAGAGGTATTTCGAGAAGAAATACCTGACTAAAAGATACTATGATAGAAAGATGAACGAGTTCTTCGAACTCAAGCTAGGCAACATGACTATTGATGAGTATGAACAAAGTTTTCTAGAGCTACTGAAGTATGTTCCATTCATCAAAGATGAGGCTGTCAAGATTCAGAGATATCTGAGTGGATTGCTACCTTCCATGAATGACAAGATTCAATATGACGATCCTAAGACCATGGAAGAAACCATAAGAAGGGAGAAATGCTTGTATGAACAACAAGGAGAAAGGCCTATCCTTTGGAAGGCTTGGAATGATCAGAGGAAGTTTAAGAAGGAACAGAGGTAGAAGGGAAAAAAGCCTTCCTTTTTTAGAAACAGTCTTCAGGAACAACCATAGTTTAGAGAGTCGAGAATAACTGAAGAGGGAGCACAAAGACAGAGACAGACGCCCATTCAATGTTGGGGCTACCAAGGAAACCACAAGTACATAGATTGTCCCCATAAAAATGGTAAAGCAAGAACTCTACACACTATTTAGCAAGCTGAAACAGTGGGGGATATGGGCAACAAAATGCCAAGGATCTACGCAGCCCTGGACAACAAGCAAGCAGAATTTAAATCGCACATGATTGAAGTGGAAGGTACGATCAACAACCGACCACTTGTTATTTTAATTGATTCAGGGGCTAGCCATAGTTATGTAGATCCTAGAGTGGTGGAAAGTTTGCATCTAAGGAGAAGCAAACATGAGAAGTCTTGGTTAGTGCAGTTGGCCACAGGGACCAAGAGGAAGGTCACTGAATTGGTTAAGTCCTGTTCAGTGGACATGAAAGGAATGAGCACTAAGGATGAACTAAACATTCTGCCTTTAGGCTAATACGATTTCTTAATTGGGATGGACTGGTTGGACCAACACCATGCCCTTATGGATTGTCACAACAAGAAATGTTACCGGAAAGGATGTCAATTATTTGCAGCTCGGGTGGAAGAAGCATCCCGAGATGAAGTCTCGAATTTGGAAGACCATGAAGTACTCAAAGAATTCAAGGACATATTTCAGGAGGTACCTGGACTACCTCCGAAGAGGGACATCGATTTTTCTATAAATTTGATGCCTGGAGCAGCTCCAGTTTTGAAGGCTCCTTACAGAATGAGTACACCAGAGCTGAAAGAGTTGTAATTGCAGCTCAAAGAGCTACTAAAGAAAGATTACATTCGCCCTAGTGTGTCACCGTGGGGAGCCTCGGTCCTATTCGTGAAGAAGAAAGATGGGATGTTAAGGCTGTGCATTGATTTTCGACAGTTGAATAAGGTCACTGTCAAGAACAAGTATCCTCTGCCAAGGATTGATGATCTTTTTGATCAGTTGAAGGATGCGAAAATATTTTCAAAAATAGATCTCCAATCAGGATATCACCAAGTGAGAATAAAGGATGAGAACATCAACAAGACCGCCTTTAGAACAAGGTATGGTCATTATGAGTTCACGGTGGTGCCGTTTGGGTTGTCCAACGTGCTTGCCGTGTTCATGTGCTTAATGAATGGAGTGTTAAGAGATTATTTGGACAAGTTTGTCATAGTCTTCCTGGACGACGTCTTGGTGTATTCCAAGACAGAGGAAGAACATGAGAAATACCTGAGAATGGTGCTGCAGGTGTTGAGAGAACACCAGCTGTACGCAAAACTGAGCAAGTGCTCTTTTTATCAAAGGCAGATCCATTACTTGGGACACATTATATCTGAAGAAGGGATCACTGTGGATCCTGAAAAGGTACAGGCCATTCGAGAATGACCAGCGCCAAGGAATGTGGCAGGAGTTAGATATTTTATGGGTCTGGTGGGCTACTATAGGAGGTTCATAGCCGGATTCTCAAAGATCACTCATTCTATCACTTCCTTGCAAATGAAGGAGAAAAAGTTCGAGTGGACTGAAGAATCTGAGAGCAGCTTCCAGCAATTGAAGCAGCTGCTAACTAGTGCTCAAATCCTGAATATTGCAGATCCAGGTAAGGATTACGTAGTGTTCACAGATGCGTGTAAGGAGGGTCTGGGAGGAAATATTAGCCAAGAGGGATTTGTAGTCTGTTATGAATCCCGAAAGTTGAAGGGGCATGAGAAGAATTATGCCACTCACGACTTAGAGCTGGCAGCAATCGTCCACGCCTTGAGGAAATGGAGACATTACATCATGGGCAAGAGATTCAAGTTGAGAACAAACCATAACGGTTTGAAGTATTTATTTGATTAGCCGACCTTAAATGCCAGGCAAATCAGATGGCTGGAGTTTCTGTGCGAATATGACTTTGATATCAAGCATATCAAAGGGAAAGAAAACAAGGTGGCTGATGCACTCAGCAGAAAAGTGCATGAATTACATGCTACAACCCTTAGCATGTACCAGACTGAGATGAAAGACAGAATTTTGGAAGCTGCAAATACTGACTTGCAGTACAAAAGTCTCGTAGAAAAGCTACAACATCGTGAGAGATCACAGACAAAGTAAAGACACACCTTGGGAACTGATGGTTTACTTCTGTATAAAAACAGAGTGTATGTACCCAGTGTCCGAGAATTGAAGCTAGCAATTCTAAAGGAGATGCATAACGTGGCTTATGCTGGACATCCTGGTTATCAGAAGACTATGTCAGTAGTCAAAGGCCATTATTTTTGGCCGGGTTTGAAGAAATAAATCGCTGAATACATCGCTAGATGTATGGAGTGCCAAAAGGTTAAGGCTGAGCACAGGCACCCAACAGGGTTGCTGCAGCCTTTACCCATTCCTGAGTGGAAATGGGACGTGGTAACAATGGATTTCATCACCGGACTACCTAGAACAAGCAAGCAGCATGATTCAATCATGGTGGTGGTGGACAAGCTTACTAAAGCTGCCCATTTTATTCCATTGAAAACCACCCACAGGGTAGCTGATGTTGTTGATATCTTTTTAAAAGAAGTTGCACGCTTGCATGGAATTCCTAGGACAATTGTGTCTGATAGGGACCCGAAATTCACTTCAAATTTCTGGAAAGGACTGTTCAAAGTGTAGTGTTCCCAAGGCCGAGCCTCGTTATAAACCATGTTCTGAAAGGAATTGTAACTATGTTTTATAGGCTGGTGAGCCAAGTTTTTATAAGCTGGAGGCTTATGTGTTTGTTAGGCCAGGGAGCCTGAGTGTTGTATATGTAATCACACAGAACAATTAATAAATATAAATACTGCCATGTGCAGACCGACCACGATGAATGAGTGAAGGGGGACTAAGCATCCATAGAGTGGGCTAGGAATTAGGGGCTGGAAGGTGGAAAAAGGGGCTAAGCGTTTGGCCTAGGGGGCTTAAGCCTGGGAATAATAATATTTAATATTATTCCAAAAAGAACATGTGCATTTTATGTTTTCACTTTTATCCCAAGTCCCTGGCAAGGGAAAGCATGCAAAGGGGATGCATGCTGATGGAACGCATGCAGTTTCAAGGGTGACAAGTGTCCACCCTGGTGCATGCAAATAATACAGCCGAGATGAGCCATGAGAGGGGCTCTCTCTCTCCTCCATTCCACTTGACTACCTGAGCGGGTAGGGAGAACAGTAGGACGAACCCAACCATTGCAAGAATACCTTGTGTGTTCCTGAGAGTCAGGAATCCCGTGTTGTCTTTGATAGTCCGTGCACATCCCCTGTCCGACTGATCGAACCTATGCGTGGAGGCTCTGTCCCGAAGCCGTGACCCTGAACCATTCCGCCATTGTTGAACCAGTTGGAAAGCCTGTGTTTGGCTCTATAAATACGGGTACACCTCTATTCTGTGAGCCGAGAAGCCTTTGTTGTGTCTGAAGAGCCGGTCTCACCTTCCGTTCCGAGTTGTGGAGTTTGTGTCGACCCCTGCAAAATTACTCATCATGCATTCCTGTGAACCACCACTGTGAGGCCTCGCGCCATTGATTGAGCCTGTTTGAGAGGCCATGGTTGTATTTCCAGTTGGCTATGGTGACCACGCAGAGCTAGACTGCCCATGGATTGATGGCCAGTGCGAGTTGTGATTGAACCTGTGTGTGATCTCTTTCTAGGTGAGGGAGGTGGATGTTGTTGGAAGAGGTTTGTTCCAGAGAGTGTCCTGCACCAGCTTCAGGCTCTGAGACTTCCTGATCTGGCCTGTTACCAAGTGTATGTACCCAATGTCCGAGAATTGAAGCTGGCAATTCTAAAGGAGATGCATAACGTGGCTTATGCTGGACATCCTGGTTATCAGAAGACTATGGCAGCAGTCAAAGGCCATTATTTTTGGTCGGGTTTGAAGAAATAAATCACTGAATACATCGCCAGATGTATGGAGTGCCAAAAGGTTAAGGCCGAGCACAAGCACCCAACAGGGTTGTTGCAGCCTTTACCCATTCCTGAGTGGAAATGGGACGTGGTAACAATGGTTTTTATCACCGAACTACCTAGAACAAGCAAGCAACATGATTCAATCATGGTGGTGGTGGACAAGCTTACTAAAGCTGCCCATTTTATTCCATTGAAAACCACCCACAGGGCAGATGATGTTGCTGATATCTTTTTAAAAGAAGTTGCACGCTTGCATGGAATTCCTAAGACAATTGTGTCTGATAGGGACCCAAAATTCACTTCGAATTTCTGGAAAGGACTGTTCAAAGGATTCATAACGAATCTGAACTTTAGTACAACGTATCATCCCGAGTCTGATGGACAAACAAAGAGAGTGAATAGAGTAATAGAAGACATGCTGAGAATGTATGTGATGGATAAACCATCAAGGTGGGAAGACTACATGCATTTGGTAGAATTCGCCTACAATAATGGGTATCATGCATCGTTGAAGATGAGCCCATTCGAAGCGCTTTATGGAAGAAAGTGAAACACTCCAGTGAGATGGGATAATCCATCTGACAAAGTAGTAGTTGGGCCTGAGCTACTCAAAGAGATGGAAGACCAAATGATAAGAATTAAACATAATCTAAAAGCTGCCCAGGACCGGCAGAAAAGTTACGCTGATAGTAATAGAACCCATAGAGAGTTCAAAGTGGGTGACCATGTTTTCCTGAAAGTGAAAACTAACAGGAGTTCCCTGAAGCTGGGAAGCTGCGCAAAGTTGGCAGCAAGATTTTGTGGGCCATTTGAGATCCTGGAAAGGATTGGGCTAGTTGCATACATGCTTGCATTACCTGCATCTATGATTGTACATAATGTGTTTCATGTTTCACTGCTTAAGAAATATGTACCTGATGCTAATCATGTTATCGATTGGAATGTGATTCAGGTAGAACCAAAAGGTGTCCTGCAAGTGCATCCTGTGCGCATAATGGACAGGAAAAGCAAACAACTCTGGAATCGAGCCATAGAACTTGTAAAGGTCCAATGGACCTGGTACGGTCCCGAGGATGCAACATGGGAGCATGAAGAGGTTATGCGGGCAGAGTACCCGCATCTTTTTGAAAATTTTGAAAGACTTGCAGAGACAGTGTGAGTTGCACTGAGGACCGTGTAGAAATAAGGGGAGGGGGATTGTAGTGTTCCCAAGGCTGAGCCCCATTATAAACCATGTTCTGAAAGGAATTGTAACTATGTTTTATAGGCTTGTGAGACAAGTTTTTATAAGCTGGAGGCTTATGTGTTTGTTAGGCCAGGGAGCCTGAGTGTTGTACATGTAATCATGCAGAACAATTAATAAAATATAAATACCGCCATGTGCAGACCGACCACGATGAATGAGTGAAGGGGGACTAAGCATCCATAGAGTGGGCAAGGAATTAGGTGCTGGAAGGTGGGAAAACGGGGCTAAGCATTTGGCCTAGGGGGCTTAAGCCTGGGAATAACAATATTTAATATTATTCCAAAAAGAACATGTGCATTTTATGTTTTCACTTTTATCCCAAGTTCCTGGCAAAGGAAAGCATGGAAAGGGGATGCATGCTGATGGAACACATGCAGTTCCAAGGGTGACAAGTGTCCACCCTAGTGCATGCAAATAATACAACCGAGATGAGCCATGAGAGGGGGGCTCTCTCTCTCTCTCCTCCATTCCACCCGACTACCTGAGCGGGTAGGGAGCACGAAACAATAGGACCGACCCAACCTTTGCAAGAATACCTCGTGCGTTCCTGAGAGTCAGGAATCCCGTGTTGTCTTTGATAGTCCATGCACATCCCCTGTTCGACTGATCGAACCTATGCGTGGAGGCTCTGTCCCGAAGCCATGACCCTGAACCATTCTGCCATTGTTGAACCAGTTGGAAAGCTTGTGTTTGGCTTTGTAAATCCGGTTACACCTCTATTCTGTGAGCCGAGAAGCCTGTGTTGTGTTTGAAGAGCCGGTCTCACCCTCCATTCCGATTCGTGGAGTCTGTGTCGACCCCTGCGGAATTAATCATCACGCATTCTTGTGAACCATCACTGTGAGGCCTCGAGCCATTGACTTAGCCTGTTTGAGAGGCCGTGTTTTTATTTCCAGTTGGCTATGGTGACCACGCAGAGCTGGACTGCCCGTGGCTTGATGGCCAGTGCGAGTTGTGATTGAGCCTGTGTGTGATCTCTCTCTAGGTGAGGGAGGTGGATGTTGTTGGAAGAGGTTTCTTCCAGAGAGTGTCTTGCACCAGCTTCAAGCTCTGAGACTTCCTGATCCAGCTTGTTACCGAGACCCAGAGAGGGAGGTTAGCACTGATGGACTGTGCTTGTGAAGGTGTATACTCCCGGGCGGAACATGCATGTGGGGAATGAGAGTCTGGTAGTAGTGGGCGTAAGATGGCATCCTGGGAAGAATCCTTCTAGATTTTATGTGTCGTTTTCCCTGTAACCTCAGCCTAGCCTAGAGTTCATTGCCTTGGGATGGAGCTTATTCCCAGCTCGGGGGTGACCCATTGCTGAGATGATGAGCAGTGCGGTCTAAGGCTGGGAGGTTCGTGGAAGGCCTGCACTTGGTTGGTGGAATCTACCACTGTTAAAAGATAAGTATCTGATTATGCCTTAATCATGTTTTGCAGGACTGTGCTGCTTATGTTATCATGATTTTCGCTGTGTATATGAATTAATATGGAACACGATGGATTGTTAATTATAGCAGTAAATAATATGTTTTACTCGGTGCTTAAATGTGTTTATTTGTTGAATGCATGTGGATCATATAGTATCTGTATGAGTTAAGTATAGAGTGGTGTTATAATTTTCTTTTAATAGCAATTAAGCCTTAGTAGCAGAAAATGGGCGCTACAATGTCAAATGAAGATTCTTCCCCTCTCACTGGTCACCTTTGAGTTTAAGTCTTGGAGGATGAAGCCTAAAAGGGTTGGTGACTTGCAAAGAGTTGTTTACTATCATATAAGGCACAATCAAGTATTCAAATGATAATGTCGCTTCAATCAAGACTGACTAAATCAGATAGCCCAATGAGTGGAATAATAAATGATACTATGCTTAAAAAATTAATGACAATACAAATATAATAGCACTAGATGATAATGTGTATGCCTCGAAGTAATTAATGAAGTAACAAAGGGATATCGACTGCAATAAGTCCAACAAATCTTTGACATCAAGAACAATTTATGACGTTGATAATAGTTTTTCAAGTGCTAGAAATAAAAGTAAATGCAACGCATAACCAATAGCTCAAAGTCTAATGAAGAGTCTAAGTCCAAGTGGTTATAGGTTAGGGTTAGAATTTCAAATGAAAAAATTCCACAAGGAGTTTGGTCATGCAATAGGGAAAGGTTAGTGGATCACAAAGTCAAGTCCCAAAGGAGTTGATCCTTGCAACAAAACAGGTTAGTAGAAGAGGTTGTTTGAATAGTTTTAAGAGGTTGTTTGAAGGTTTTATCCCTTAGGGTTTTGAGACCTACGGATTTGAATAGTGCCTTGTGTTGGGTAAAAGGGAGTCTAAGGATGGTTTTTAGATTTATAAGGAGGAAATGGAAAATGATCTAATGTCAAGGTCAAGAGAAAATATTGTGGAGAAGTAACACTTTAGTCCTCCAACAACTTTCTTTTGAGCAAGAAGCCTCTACAGGTGTAGCACAAGCTAGGGCCTTGGGGTTCTTTCCTCCTTGAGCTAAAGATGTCGAGGGTGAGATCTTGGAAGTAGGGAGGAGTAATGACCTTAGTTCCCCTATCCTCAGACCTAGTGGAGGAGAAGTGCTAGAGAATATCCTTTCTAGGCCCTAGCGCATCCGTCTTCCTTAGTTTTAGAAGTGTGACGTCACCTTAGGAAGCTAGGGTTAGGTTTCCTTGGAGAGTATAGGTCAACACCTTTAGAAATATAGGCTTAGGTTTCTATAGGTAAGACAAGAAAAGGAAGCTTGACAAATAAAGAATGAAGAAGTAAATAACTTGGTTCTCCACACTTAGGGTTTTACCATGCAATTTCATAATCTTCCATATAAAAGAAAGCAAAATTGTAATATACCAGATATAAAATGTATGTAGAATTGAAATAAAATGCTAGTAATGGCAGAATAACATCAATATAACCAAAACATTCACCACAATAACACTGAAATGATATAAGAATAACAACATAAATAACACTTTGAATTTGAAAGAAATGTTCACGGGCCTCTTCGAGGGAGCAACCTCCAGTTGAGCAGATCTCTATTACAATAATATCCAAGCTAGGTTTCTCATACCCTCGACTCCTATTTATACTAAAAAGAAGCATCTAGAGGAAGATCCTTCTAGAAGCGAAAGCTTCTATTAGGTCTTCTTACATCTGCCTTATTCTATTTTATTGAAAGGCCTTATTAATATTGACCTTTATTACATCCAAATATATTGTTCTACCTATGTGCGGGTTAGGACACTAACATGTCCGCCCCCTTAAAAACAACCTTGTCCTCAAGGCTTGAGATGAGGAAATTGTTGCAGAATGGTAGTTGGTTCCCAAGTGGCATCTACTGGAGTTGTATCTTTCCACTGTACTAGCACTTCCTTGATGGTTCTCTGACGTAGGTGATGCTCACGCTGGTCCAAAACTGCTTCTGGCTGTAGCCAAATGGATCCTTCTTCAGCTAACTTCAGAAGGTTGGTTTGAATTTGGCACTTAGCTTCAATCACCTTCTTTAAGCATGAAACATGAAAAACAGGATGTAGCTTCGAATTACTGGGCAAAGCTAACTGATAGGCGACTTGTCCCACATGCTTGAGTACGGTATAAGGACCATAATATTTGGGCACTAGCTTTTGACAATGCTCGGCCTTGAGGGAAGTTTTCTTGTAAGGTTGCAGTCGAAGAAACACCTAATCCCCTTCTGCAAATTGATGTTCAGAGTGACCTTGATCTGCTTATTGCTTCATGTGATTTTGTGCCATGACCAAATTCTCTTTGAGGGTATGGAGAATAGCCTCTCGAGTTGTAAGTGTTAGTTCAACCGCCTAGACCTTCGAGGCACCTAGTAAGTATGAGAGAAATGAAGGTGGCTTCTGTCCATATACCGCTTCAAAAGGAGTTATGTGTGTAGATGTATGGTATGAAGTGTTGTACCACCATTCAGCTAGGGGTAACCATTGAGCCCACTTATTTTAATTTTTCGAGGAAAAACAACTCAAATATGTTTCCAAACACTTGTTGACAACTTCTGTTTGGCCATCAGTCTGGGGATGATAAGCTGTGCTGAGATGCAATTCAGTGCCTTGTACCTTGAACAATTCTTGCCAAAAATTGCTTGTGAAATTTGGGTCGCGATTAGAAACAATAGAGTGCGGCATGCCATGCATCTTGAAGACCTGATCCATGAAGATTTGAGCCACCGTGGATGATGTAAATGGGTGTTGAAGGTTGCATAAATTAGCATACTTGGAAAGGCAATCCACAACCACCATGATGATAGATTTATTTCCCGATTTGGGTAAGTCGGTAATAAAATCCATAGAGATATCCTTCCAAATAGCAGATGGAATCGGGAGTGGTTGTAGTGTGCCCGACGATTTGACTATTTATCCCTTGTTGCATTGACACACATCACATTCAGCTACAAAATTACGAATGTCCTGCTTCATACCATCCCAGAAAAAGGAACGTTTGACCCTGTCATAGGTTTTGGTGAACTCGGAGTGCCCTGCTGTGGGTGTAGCATGAAGCTCAGAAAGTACCGTGGATTTAAGCTTACTTAAATACAAACGACCTTTGTATCAAAGTTCCTCATGGAGCCAAGAGTACCCTGGGGAAGATGGAGCCTTGGACTGCAATTGGTGGATCAATTGCAAACTTTGGGGATCTTGTAGCCATTCCTGGTGAACAACTTGGAGCCAATCTGGTACAATGAATGAAAGAGAAAAAGGGATACTTCGTCTTCATATTTTTGGGAAAGTGCATCCACAACCACATTGTCTTTTCCTTTCTTATAAATGATCTCATAATCATATCCAAAGAGTTTAGTCACCCATTTTTGTTGTTTTGGGGAGGAAATGCGTTGTTCCAGAAAATACTTGAGGCTTTGATGGTCTGTTTTTCTTTGGAAACGTTGCCCCAATAGATAAGGACACCACAGATCCATGACATGCAGGATAGCCAACATTTCCTTTTCATAGATGGATTTGCCCATATTTCTTTCAGATAGTTGCTTGCTGGTAAAGGCCAAAGGTCGACCCTCTTGCATAAGGACATCACCAATTTCTTTCCATGAGACATCACATTCCAACACAAAGGTATTTGTGAAATCGGGAAGGGCGAGGACTGGAGTGGTGCACATGGCCATCTTCAAGGTCTGAAAAGCTTGAGCAACGACTGTAGTCCAATTGAAAGAGTTCTTTTTGAGGAGAGCAGTGAGAGGTGCTGCAATCTTTCCACAATTCTTAACAAACTTGTGATAATACCCTGTTAAGCCTAGAAATCCACGCAAGATCTTAAGAGTCTTTGGGTGAGGCCAGTCTTGCATAGCTTCAATTCTTTTAGGATCCACCCTGACGCCATCTTTTCCAACCAGATGACCCAAGTATTCTACTTCTAAGGCGCCAAAAGCACATTTAGATTGTTTCAGGAAAAGTTGGTGCTGAGAGAGTAGATGGAGAACTCGATCCATATGAGCAAAATGGTTTTTCCAGGTTTTTCTATAGATGAGGATATCATCAAAGAAAACTAAGACAAAATGGCAGAGAAAAGGAGGGAAGACATGATTCATGAGGCTTTGGAAGGTGGAGGGGGCATTACACAAGCCAAAGGGCATGACCAAAAACTCATAGTGGCCCTCATGAGTTCTAAAAATAGTCTTGGGAATGTCTGCCTCTTTCATATGTATCTGGTGGTAGCCTGAACGAAGATCTAGTTTAGTGAAGAATTGGGCACCACTCAATTCATCCAGGTGGTCATCAATGACAGGAATGGGGAATTTGTCTTTGATGATAAGTTTGTTGAGGGCACGAAAGTCAGGAAACATTCAACAAGAACCTTATTTCTTCAGGACCATGACCACAGGAGACGAGCAGGGGATCATATTAGGGCGGATAACACCTGCATTAAGGAGTTCCTGGACCATTTTCTCAATTTCATTTTTTTGGGAAAAGGGGTGACGATACGGACGGATATTGGGAGGAAGGCTTCCGGGTACAAGGGGAATGGAATGATCATGAACACCATGGGAAGGAGGGAGGCCTTGGGGAGTGGAAAAGACCAATTGATGTTTAGAAAGGATGGCTTGGAGGTCTTGCGGTACCGAGGGTGTCTTTGTTGCTTGTATGGCATGGAGTTGGGAAATAACACCAGAATGACCCTTTTTTAGCAGCTTTTCCATGCGATGGGAACTAATGATCTCAGGTGAACCGACAGTGATGCCTTGGAACTTATATTGGTGGACCTCTTGGTCAAATTGCATGGTTAAGTCTTTAAAATCCATGAGAATGGGACCCAAAGTCATTAGCCAGTCTCCACCCAACACAATGTCACAACCTCCCATGTCGATAGCAAACATATGGGATTTCAGGTGGTAGTCACCAATTTGGAGACACACATTTTCACAACGCCCTCCACATTTCATGGAACCACCATTGACAATCATGATTTGGAAATTATTGACGTAATGGATGTAGTAATGAGTTTCTTGGGCAATGCGGCGATGAATAAAATTATGGGTGCCGCCACTATCAACCAAAATGATGACCTTCCGATGCTTGATGTAACCAATTAGCTTGAGGATTTGGGGAGCAGAGAAGCCAGTGAGAGCATTGAGAGAAATGACCGGTTCTACTTCGGGAGGGTCTGAGGGAGGGGTTATGTCAGTGGATTCAGGTGACTCAGACACATAGGGAGTTTCTTCATCTTCTTCCGAAATCTCCTCAGAGATGGCCATACAAATATTTTGTTCTTTACACTTGTGGCCCGGGAAATATTTGTCATCACAGTTATAACAAAGGTATTTGAGTTGGCGTTCAGCCATTTCATCCCTGGTTAATTTTTGGATCTTTAGTGGAGTAGAGGGAGTAGTGGGATTTACTGGTTTAGGATGAGGGATAAAGGAGGGTTTGCGGTTTTGAGTAGATACAACTTGTTGTGCTTCTTTAGATCTTTTGGTAGCCTCCACCCAAGTCTCAGGCCGATCCATGAGGACATGGGCCCGAATTTCATCCTTGAGGTCGCTGATAAAACACTCTTGGAAAAAGGCATCAGACATGCCCTCTGTTCTAAAATCTAGGCGCTCAAAGGCAGCTATAAAGTCTTCCACTGTTCCTAATTGTTTTAGCTTTGTCAAACGGCCCAAATGGTTGGTGTCAGTGTCAAAGCGTTCATAAAGCTCTGCCACAAAGTGTGTCCAAGCAATATACCCTTGACGAGATTTTTTTCTCCATTGTCACCATTGACAATGTTCTTGATCTAGACGTAGAATACCATACCGGAGTTTGGCCAAGTCATCTGTAATGCCGTATAAAGAGAAGTAATGTTCTATTTGGGTTACCCAACCAGTGGGGTCCGAGCCATCAAATTTGGTCACATCCACCCGCAGAAGGCGTAGGTCACGTTGAAAGTGATGGTTTTGCAAGGTATGGGAATGAGAGGAATGGTCAACTTCAGTATGTGAAGGTGAGGAAGAGGAAGGGTTATCTGTAGGGATATGCAGTTTGGTGCAGAGTGCCGAAAAGACTGATTCAAGGTGGGTGGTGAGGTCTTGTTTGATTTCCCCCATTAAGGACTGCATGGTTATATTGATGGCGACAACATTGGCACTGAGTTGTTTCACTTCTTGTTGGGTCTCAATGAGACCAGATTGCAAGGTGTTGAAGCGAGCTTCCAAGTCTTGGCTACGAGTATGGGCCATGAGGATGAAGAAACTGAAAAGGGGCGGGCGGGGTAAAACATTTTTGCCGAACAAATGATATGGATGAATGTGATAAGGGTGAAGAGATGAATCCATTGGAATATGTCTCAAATAATGGTGAAAAAATTTCCAGACTCATTTTTTTTTTTTTTACAGAGTTATACTTCGTTTTGAAGAATACTGTAGAGAGGAAATGCCCAAATGATTAACCAAAAAGAAATGTGTATTTACTTGGCAACTTGAACACAGTTGCACGACAATAGATCTTGTTTGTTTTAATTTTTTTATGTTTCTGTCCCCCAAGGGTTAGGTATTCAAGGGTTCTAAAGACAAGGGTTTTCCCTATGCTATAGCTCTCTGATATACGTGCGAGGTCCAATAGTAGTACTCAACCCAATATCTCAGGGCACTAACTAAGGAGGATAGATCGTACCCTTATCCATACTACCCGACTACCCAGGTACTAGAGAGTATCTTTCCGAGTGTTGTTCTCGGTGACACTATAGCAGTCAGGCGACTGATCGATTTATCTAAAGAGGGCTTCAGGTAATCTAGGCTGATCCGTACACATGTGATGTCTGATGCGCTACCACTCGAAGGGGTACCAACAGGGGTTACAAGGGTGGCCAACATATGTGCGCTTAAGTACAACTTATATTTTCTGCGTGTATGAATGCCTCAACCGCGGGTTTATGCGCGTAACGACAGATCTCTGTGGCCTAAAGACGCCATAATACGTCTCTACCCTAAAAAAAATTTAACCCACACTTTCTGCCGAGGAAAGTGCTCTGATACCACTTGTAATATACCAGATATAAAATGTATGCAGAGCTGAAATAAAATGCTAGTAATGGCAAAATAACATCAATATAACCAGAACATTCACCACAATAACACTGAAATGATATAAGAATAACAACAGAAATAACACTTTGAATCTGAAAGCAATGTTCAAGGGCTTCTTCGAGGGGGCAACCTCCAGTTGAGTAGAGCTCTATTACAATAATATCCAAGCTAGGGTTCTCATACCCTCGACTCCTATTTATACTAAAAAGAAACATTTAGAGGAAGATCCTTCTAGAAGCGGAAGCTTCTATTAGGTCTTCTTACATCCGCCTTATTCTATTTTATTGAAAGGCCTTATTAATATTGACCTTTATTACATCCGAATATATTGTTCTACCTATGTGCGGGTTAGGACCCTAAAAAAAATAGACTAGCAACCATAAAAGATGACTAATAACAAAAAAATAATTACTTATACCAAGAATAATCATGCATCAAGCCCCAATTTTCCAAGAGAAATCCTTTGATAAGTTCACCAAGTCAAATAATTCAAGAAAAAGCTAGTGCGCACCTCCTTTAAAAGCCAAGTAACCTCAAAATAACACAATTTTTCAGCCAATAGCCCTTAAAGAGGGTCGAATTTCAGACCACACCACGACCACACCACTTGTGTGATGAGTGATGGTGAAAAAATGAGATAACTTTCTCTCTATTTATACAATATCAATGACCTTTAATTATTTTTAGGTCATAAAAAGGTCGACTTGGCCAAATTACATCAAAAATTCAATTTTTACATAAATGAAAGTAATTGGCCCCTCGAATCATTTCCAAGGATGAAGTCATGCCATTTTAGGGTGACGTTGAGCCCCTAGGGTGGAATGTTGGGCCTCATATGCAGAATGTTTAGCCTCCAAATGCCCTGGATGATGCCACACGTGCCAACAAACACATAACTTCCCTAATAAATGCAAACCCTTGATCTGGATGACGTCTAGGGTCATAATGATGATGTCATGGGCTCTCAAGTGTTAACATCTAGGTGGAAGAGAAAGATCCCCCTAGGTTTAGGTATAGGTCTGCCAAAGTGTCTCAAGGAAAATGTCCTTCTTTCTTCCTGGTGCAAGTCTTTGGTGTCCCTCTGCCCTTGGTTGGGGTCACAATATCCATATGTGGGATTTCAGCCCCATGGAGGTCCGAGCTAATCATTCCCCCATATGTACCTATCCACTGGGAAAAGTCCTGCATCAACAACAAGTATTCCCTCCAGGGGTTCATAAGTCATAGGGATCATAGCAATGCCAATCACGTCTAATAATAAAATCACCCAAACATGTGCATCAAACCCCCCTTTACCCAGACAAATGCTCAAAGACATTATGTAGTTTAACAAGTCAAGTTTAGAGAAGATCTTAGGGTGTCCTATTGGGATAATCCTCCTTAAGTTTGGGGTTTTTTCCAGGTGAGAACCAATCTAGTTCATGTAAGTGTGTGTGAGGTGGCATGGGGTTAGTGTCTGGGCATGGGTGCAGTGATAACAGGGAAATGTAGGTCTTAACTGTGGGTGCCTTTGTAGAGGGCGAGCTACACCTTGTCATCAATGCCATTCTTTCCTAGCCCATTCAATGACTTTTATTCTTAGTTTTATTACTTTTTATTTTCTTTTATTCTTCAAGGGAATAGTTGAGGGACACTGTCCTAGCTTGGTGATTATAGGTGACAACATTACCCACAATAATTTCATGGAGATGAGAAGGCTGGCTTGTGATGAGACCCTGTTTCTCTTGGCTATGCCACCAAGAGAGACTACCTTGGTTTGGTGATCGGATAGATGGTAGTGTCATATCGCTACATGACCATGGTCATAATAGGACGACTCATGATGAGACCTCCCATCCACCAACTAATACCTTGAGTGTTTATTTATCTTACACGTTCCCTTTTCTTACTGAGAAGCCTTTTACTTCTTTCTCAGGAATTCCTGGGCAAAGCATCTGAAAGGTTTCATTTTGTCTTTTAACTCTTGCCAGCTACTTTTACCCTCTGGGCCTTTAGCCCCTTCTTCCCACAAGGCAAGGTACAACCCTTCCTAGTGTGGAAAACCAAATACCCCAAAAAAGGTAGGGTAAAATGAGAGGAGTAAAGATGGAAAGTGGTAAGTATGGAGGGAATGGATGATGAAATTTCATAGACCTACCCAGTGGAAACCCATCCTAAAGAGAGATCAACTTATGAGGGCATCATTTCACCCTTCCAGGTATGAACAAGTTAAAGAGAATAATTTCTAAGCAAACATTATGAAATGAAGGAGAATTCAGTGCACCATATTCAAGTGCTTCAATAATCAGAGTGACACATACCATGATACCCAAACTCATTACCTCATGGAGCATGACTTACTGCTACTTCAGGACCAGGCTGGTGGGATGGATACTACTGCTACTAATAGATGGGACACACTAAAGAAAAGAGGGGCCATGCTCAAGTCATTCGGCTCTCAACACTCCATATCTAGGACCTGTGAGCCTCGAGACATGATATCCATACTTATTTATAGAATAGGGGATAACATCTGGGTCCAACTCGGGGACATGTTCTCACCATAGAGATCATGAGAACCTCAACATTTATGGTATGACCTATATCTTCTAGATCTCAACAAAATACATTAGTAATCTTTAGGGTGGTGTTATCACCCCTTGCTCATTTATGATATAATAAAATAAAGGTAAGCATCCATATATACATAATGAAAGAATACAATATGAAACTGAAACTATGATATGCAGATGGTATATACAATGGATGCAAATGCCTAACTTACCTCTACTTACCTGTTGGTTGAATGCTAGGTGTAGTCAAATAACTAGTGAAACCATTCTAGCAATATCTCATAATACTTGCCTCTGTGCTTCATCATAAACCAAAACAATGCAATTCAAGCACAAAAATAACATGAGTTAGAAAATGTATTGCATCGTCGAAAATTGTAAAGTCTAGCTCATGGAGGCGAGAGGGAGGGACAAAATTATGCCAAGTCACACTCTTAGAAAAGTTCTCTATCCATCTCAGAAAGGGATTGTTCAAAAGCAAAGGTTCAAAAGAGTTTGAAGGTTGGCCACCTTGGACATCTTCACATCCTGAGGTCTGGGAAGGGACTAGTAAGAACCTAGTAGAGGATGATTGACAATTTCTTAAGGGAAGTCTAAAAGATTGAGATACTGAATTTCTTCTTAAGGTATTCAACCTACCCTTGAATTCTAAAAGTAGGCTTTTCCCCAGAGAAAACTTAAGACAAAGAACATGTTTCCCAACTACACCTTTAGTGGCATAGAGAGGTAAAGTAGCTGAAGGGAGATGTAAAACCTTGTCACAAGGATCCTTCTTTGGGAACACAATGTCCTCACCTTTATCAATATCTGAGCACAACGATGGTTGATAATATTATTCATAGTATAAATCCAAGTGCTCAAAGAAATACTCATCAAAATCCTCAAGGTATGATACAAAATAACCATGAGAATATTGCATTGGGTCATCCTTGGGTGCTTGGAATTGTTTTGTAATTATATCATCATCTTGTTGCCAAACATCAAAATTATTAGGAAGATCATATGATTGTTGTAAAGGAAACATTCAAAGATATCCTTCCATATCATAAATGAGATCCTCATATGAACCAATCAAATCCCACTTACGTCTTCCAACATGTATGAACTCATCAATATTATCAACCATGTCACTACCTTTGTCATAACATGAAGGATTTAAAGCATACAAGGGTTCCTCTAATACTTCTTCACCTTCCAAATAATAAAATGAAGCATAATCAAAATCTTGGAAAGGAAAATAACTTACTGTGTTCACTTCTTTCTATTCAGGAGCTTTAATGGCTTGGATGACTTCATCAAATGGACGAGGGTCCATTACATCATCTGCAAGACTTGTCTCTTTAATCATCTTTTCGCCTTCATCAGAAAATGAAGGGCCTAGCTCTTCCAAGGGTTCCTTTACTTCTTCACCTTCTGAATCATAGAACAAAGTGTCATAAAAAACCTGGAAGGGAAAATGACTAACCTCATCCTCTTCTTTTTGTGCAGGAGGAATAGGATCTTGGATGGCTTCATCAGAGGGGGGAGCACACATTAATACTTCATCATCATGTTTGATATCTCCAGGCTCTCACTTTTTAATTAGGTCTTCATTATCCTCGATAGAAGCACTAGTAAATACTTGCTCTTCCTCATGGGATTGGAAACCTTCATTAGGATCCTTCTCCTCAACCTCTTTTTGGTGGATGACTTGTTCCCTTATTTCCTGGAATTTACTAACAAATTTTTTAAGGGAAACTAATATTTCCAAACTAAGAGCATCTGGGGTATCCTTAGGGTCATCAACTTTAGTTTCTGGAGTAAAAAGGTGTTCTCCCTTGAACAAGGAGATATTTTCCCCGATTTGTATAACCATGCAATAAGCTTCCTTGATTGATCTTGGCCATTTTTTACTAAGGATAAACCCTAAATTCACTAAGGGTGCATTGGTATAAAGGTAAGTGAGGTACTTGTCTTCAGGGTGATGGCTTCTAGGAATTTAGTGTAGCGAATTCTCAAACCTAGTATGGAATTCCTTGACAGTCTTGTTCTGAGTTTGTTTAATGTATTCGAGTATTTTTATCAGCATGTGGATATCTTCTATTTTAATATTCCATATTTTGAGAAATGTTTCTTATAATTGGTACATAGATGTAATGCTAGCATGAGGGAGTCTGTCATACCATTTCCTAGCATTGCCATGAAGAGTGGTAGAGAAAAGTTTCATCTCCAAATATTCAACATCATCATTGATAGGGTGGAGTTGAAAGAAAGCCCACAAATTATCCATGTCACCTTCGACTATAACCCCATCATTACCAGTGAATCTAGGGAGCCAATTTTCACACCTCAGAGGCATTTGTCGAGGGTAACCCATAATTTTATTCATATCTATGGGTTTAAAATTACTTGGGTCCCATTGAGAGGCCATGATTGGATTTTTCATTAGTGGAGTCACCATATAATCCTTCTGAGGATCATCAAAGGGAAAAGAGGGAATCACCCTCAATGGAGTCGCTAGGTAAGCTTTGTGAAGTAAAGGCTTTAGATAAAGGCTTACCAAAAAAGTGTCGTTCGAGGAAAATTGACTCGATGTTCCACGAAAATGGTGCCAAAATGTTATCACAAAATTTATACTTTGCCCAAATCCCAAGGAAAGTGGATCAAATTGACATAACTGGGAATAACCTACCACTGTCACCATAGTAGGAGATCCCTTTATTTTTAGGGGAAATCACGAGGCCACCCCAGGGGAGACATCCCCAATGACTAAAGGGGGTAAATAACTTAGGTCAAATGAATATTCTTCCTCTCTCACTGGTCACCTTTGAGTTTAAGTCTTGGAGCATGAATCCTAAAAGGGTTGGTGACTTGCAAAGAGTTGTTTACTAGCAGAGAAGGCACAAGAAAGTATTCAAATGATAATGTTGCTTCAATCAAGACTGGATAAATCAGATAGCCCATTGAGTGTAGTAAAAAATGATGTCGTTCTTAAATAATTAATGTAAAGTGCAAATATAATAGCACTAGATGATAACAAGTATGCCTCAAAGTAATTGATGAAGTAACAAAGGGCTATCGACTGCAATAATTCCAACAAAGCTTTGACATCAAGAACAATTTATGACTTTGATAATAGTTTTTCAAGTGCTAGAAAGAAAGGTAAATGCAACACATAACCAATAGATCAAAGTCTAATGAAGAGTCTAAGTCCAAGTGGTTATAGGTTAGGGTTAGAATTACAAATGAAAAAATTCCATAAGAAGTTTGGTCATGCACCAGGGAAAGGTTAGTGGATCACAAAGTCAAGTCCCAAAGGAGTCAATCCTTACAACAAAATAGGTTAGTAGAAGAGGTCGTTTGAATAGTTTTAAGAGGTTGTTTGAAGGTTTTAGCCCCGAGGGTCTTAAGACCTAGGGTTTTGAATAGTTCCTGTTGTTGGGTAAAAGGGAGTCTAAGGATGGAGTTTAGCTTTATAAGGAGGAAATGGCAAAGGATATAAAGTCAAGGTCAAGAGAAAATATTGTGGAGAAGTAACACTTTAGTCCTCCAACAACTTTATTTTGAGCAAGAAGCCTCTACATGTGTAGCATAAGCTATGCCCTTAGGGTTCTTGCCTCCTTGAGCTAAAGATGTTGAGGGTAAGATATTGGAAGTAGGGATGAGTGATGACCTTAGTCCCACTATCCTCAAACCTAGTGGAGGAGAAGTGCTAGAGAGTAGCCTTGCTAGGCCCTAGCGCATCCCTCTTCCTTAATTTTAGAAGTGTGACGTCACTTTAGGAAGCTAGGGTTAGGTTCTTGGGAGAGTCTAGGTCAACACATTTAGAAAGATAGGATTATGTTTCTATAGGTAAGACAAGAAAAGGAAGCTTGACAAACAAATAATGAAGAACTAAATAACTTGGTTCTCCACACTTAGGGTTTTAGCATGCAATTTCATAATCTTCCATATACAAGCAAGCAAAATAGACTAGCAACCATAAAAGATGACTAAGAACAAAAGTTTACTTACTTGTACCAAGAATAATCATGCAGCCAAATAATCCAAGAAAAATCTAGTGTGCTCCTCTTTTAAAAGCCAAGTAACCTCAAAATAACACAAGTTTTCAGCCAATACCCCTTAAAGAGGGCCGAATTTCAGACCACACTACTTGTGTGATGAGTGATGGTGAAAAAATGAGAGAAATTTCTCTCGATTTATACAATATCAATGCCCTTTAATTATTTTTAGGTTATAAAAAGGTCGACCTCACCAAATTACATCAAAAATCCAGTTTTTACATAATTGAAAGTAATTATCCCCTGAAATGATTTCCAAGGATGGCGTCATTCCCTTCTAGGGTGACATTGAGACCCTATGGTGGAACGTTGGGCCTCATATGCAAAATTATTGGCCTCCAAATGCCCTGGATGATGCCACACGTGCCAAAACGTACATAACTGACCTCATAAATGAAAACCCTAGCTATGGATGATGTCTAGGGTCATAATGATGACATCATGGGATATCAAGGGTCAATGTCCAGGTGGAAGAGCAAGATCCCCCTGGGTCTAGGTATGCTAGAGTGTCTCAAGGGAAACATCCTTCTTTCTTCCTAGTACAAGTCTTTGGTGTCTCTCTGCCCCTGGTTGGGGTCACAATATCCATCTGTGGGCTTTCAACCCCATGGAGGTCCGAGCTAATCATTCCACCATATGTACATGTCCACCGGGAAAAGTCTTGCAACAAAAAAAGGTATGCCCTCAAGGTGTTCATAAGTCACAGGGATCATAACAATGCCAATCATGTATAATAATAAAGTTACCCAAACATGTGCATCAAACCCCCCTTTACCCCCAAAAATGCTCAAAGACGTTATGCAGTTTAGCAAGTCAGGTTTGGAGAAGGTCTCAAGGTGTCCTATTGGGCTAATCCTCCTTAAGTTTGGGGTGTTTCCCAGGTGAGAACCAATCTAGGTCATGTAAGTGTGTGTGAGGTGGCATGGGGTTAGTGTTTGGGCATGGGTGCAGTGATAAAAAGGAAATGTAGGTCTTACCTATGGGTGCCTTTGTAGAGGGCAAGCTGCACCTTGTCATCGACGCCATTCTTGCCTAGCCCATTCAATGCCTTTTATTCTTAGTTTTATTACTTTTTATCTTTTTCTTTTATGATTAAAGGGAAGAGTCGAGGGACACTGTCCTGGCTTGGTGACCAGAGGTGAAACATTACCCACAAGAATTTCATGGAGATGAGAAGGCTGACTCATGATGAGACCCCCTTTCTCTCCCCTATGCCACCAAGGGCCACTACCTTGGTTCGGTGACCAGATATATGATAGTGTCATACCTCTACATGCCCATGGTCATAATATTCCGACTCATGATGAGACCTCCCATCCATCAACTAATACCTTGAGTGTTTATTTATCTTATGGGTTCCCTTTTCTTACTAAGAATCCTTTTATTTCTTTCTCAGGAATCTCTGGGCGAAGCATCTCAAATGTCTCATTTTGGATTTAGCTCTTTCCAACTACTTTTACCCTCTGGTCCTTTAGCCCCTTCTTCCCACAAGGCAAGGTACAACCCTTCCTAGTGTGGCAAACCCAATACCCGAACAAAGGTAGGAGAAAATGAGAGGAGTACATATGGAATGTGGTAAGTATGGAGAGAATGGACAATGACCTTTCATAGACCTACCCAGTGGAAACCCATCCTAAAGGGAGATCAACTTACTAGGGAATCATTTCACCCTTCTAGGTATGAACAAGTTAAAGAGAATAATTTCCAAGCAAACTTTATGAAATGAAGGAGAATTCAATGCAACATATTCAAGTGCTTCATTAATTAGAGTGACACATACCATGATACCCAAACTCATTACCTCATGGAGCAAGACTTACTGCTACTTCAGGACTAGGCTGGTGGGATGCATACTGTTGCTGTTGATAGATGGGTTGCACTGAAGAAAAGAGGGGCCCTCTGGGGCCATGCTCAAGTCATCCAACTCTCTGTACTCCATGTCTAGGATCTGTGGGCCTCAAAAGATGATATTTGTAGTTATCCCTAGGATATGGGATAACAAGCCCATTTTTCTGGTTCCTTTCATGATCATTAAAGTTTTTTAATCAAACAATAAATTTTCTTCTCGGTGTTGAAGATCATAGAGATTGATAGATTCAAAAGCATAGACGACGCATTCACAAGAACTCCAATAATACCGCTTCATACTCATACTTGACTTCTTCATGATGATCTTGAACAAAATAATCTTTGACATTCTAAACTAGTCCTTGTTCAGAACAACCCTCTTTTCGAAGAAGGTGATGATGCTGATTCAGATCAATAACTAGTACATAATCAACTCAGTGAGCTGATTTCATATATGAATGAAGATGAAGTTCAACTTTCTCTTTCCAAGCCAATCATCAGACCTTGGGAATAAACTAGGAACAATAAGCACATCATTGATAAGGGATATGAAAAGGAAGTCACCTTTCATATTCTGGATTATACCAAACCGATCCAGTTCCAGAGTGTTGGATTGCTTCAAGAAGGTTCATATTCACTTGCTCTAGTTCAAGAGTAGATTATGAAATGCCAACATTATCATCGAGTTGGCCACATGAAAGATCAATGTTTCAATCTTCATCCTTGTGAGCATTGTGGAAAGCATAATCATCCTTCAAACATATGTTCCAAACATAAGAAATATCAAAAAGTAAAGAACCATTATGGGTGGATGACTTATTGGTAATGGTCATCAATAATCAAGAAGATATATTAGTCATATCGATGAATTCATTCTCGAGTATTGACACACATTGGATTGAAAGGATTTCCATGTTCTCACCTTGTACTTGACAGGGGGAATACCATCAACGATTGACAATTAGAATTCAAGTTTCGAAGTCCTATCAATCATGTAGTAACAAGTGAGTGTGGTTTGGTTTGTGGTCATCGTGAACAACTAGATTGGTTTGTGGTTTTCCTTAAACCACCACTTAGTAGAAGACTTACAACTTCTGTTACACAACAGTTTGTGGTTTTCCTAAAACCTCCACTTAGTAGAAGACTTACAACTTTTGCTAGAGAATAGTTTATGGTCATATTTAAACCAATATTAAAGAACACTTCCAATTAGCAAAATACATCAACTTCCAACTTCTATCGAACTTAGGAAATGTTATGAGAACCAATGAGCCTTAGAGCCAAGTTCCAAAGTTTGTGGTCATCTGTAAACCACCAGATTGGTTTGTGGTCTTCCTTAAACCACCGCCTCCATTTAGTAGAAGACATCAAATTTTTCTAGCCATTTGGTTTGTGGTCATCCCAAAACCACCTGATTCAGGGAGCACATTCAACCATTGGAAGCTGTGACTCCACTTTCATATTTCAGTGACACACTTCCAGATTTGAGCTCTCATCTTGGAATCACATACGCCCATTTGGATTAAGGGGGGGAATGTTGGAAACATAATATGTCAGGGTTACTCAGAGAAGGAATATAAAATGTCACAAGATGTGAACCATCATCGAGAGTCCAAGAGACCTCTTGGAAGATGAATCCAAAGGTCATCTAAACTGTGTATTTATACGTGTATCATATTGATGAAATAAAATTCATGCTTATCTTTATTTTGTTTATTCCAATATAAATGAATAATCGAGGATGAAATTCCTTTATGATGTTGGGTGTAAATGTGTTTAAGCTTCTAAAACAATTTACCTTTATTTTGTCTATTTTTTCTTTAATTAGAAACCATTTCTTGATTATTATTTTTGTTTAGTTAAGGTTGTTTACATTTATTGAATTTAGATAATGATCAATTGTGAAGCTTCTTAATTGACATGGTAACCTAAATTCTAGATTGTTGATCCAGATGGATATTGGTGGCCACCCACCTATTCCAACTGGCTCCTCTTGACAATATTTAGTTCAACACGTTCTTCTGTACTTCTTTGTAATTGTGGGTTCTACACTTATGGGTCTGTCTAAAGCCCTACACATCTTCCAGGTGGATACTGGTGGCCTCCCACCTAATCCAAATGGCATATTTTGTATGTTTTCATGTCAGCACATCTTTATGTAGATGTGCTGACTAGCTCCTCCACCAAGAAAAGTGGCTCACCCGGGGCCAAATTCAGCAGAAGTTTCCTCACCTGATGGAAGAACTCAAAAAAATGGAGACCATTGCTTCCTTAGGGGGGAGGACTGATCCATATGGATATTGGTGGCCACCCACCTATTCCAACTGACTCCTCTTGATAGTTATTAGTTCAACATGTTCTTCTGTACTTCTTTGTAATTGTGGGTTCTACACTTTAGAGGTTATCTGAAGCCCTACACATATTCTAGGTGGATACTGGTGGCCTCCCACCTAATCCAACTGGCTTATTTTGTATGTTTTCATGTCAGCACATCTTTATGTACTTCCAGGGCCATTTTGGGACCCTAAACAATGTTTTTTTAGCTCGCCATAGTTAAACTGTAGATGGAGTCAAAGTTTGACAATGTAATGTGTATTTCTCAAAAAGACCTTTCCAACTGGCTATCACGCGCCTAAAACAAAGGTCGTATGCAAAATTTACAACCCTGGGAAGTTGATGTACCAACTTACCCATAGGGGCCCACATAACGTTTGACGTTTCATCTCCTAGGGTTAGGTTTTTGGATGTCTAGGGTTTTGGAATTCATGAGTAATGTTAAAAAGGCCTCTGGAGCCTCATTGTAATCATTCTGCTCGGACGAATGCAAGTAACAACCACATCTCTTCTCAGAGATAACTACCACCATTCGAGTAAGTGTTTCAGTTATGCAGTTTTACAATTTCAGCCTATTTCATTTATTCAATAGAATATATTGTTCACCAGATATCTGTGTTGTTCTTCATATCTCCATGCTTATTGTATTCAATTTGTTAATCAATTCATTCCGCTCCTAAATCCGGATCAATTGTGTATTGTCATGGTTTAACTATCTAATTTATTTATGCAATTTTGAATATTTTCAATTGTCAAATACATTGGTGTTGTGTTTATTTTTTTCGTCACTGCTTGTAAACAACTCATAACTTCACATCATAGATGGCCAAATACAATTCCTCATTCATCATAATGTCACAATTTAAATATTTCATGAATTCACCCATTGTATGAGTACCAAATCACCTTATGTTGTCATATTACCAACCTTGCATTAGGGCCCTTATAATTTCATACATAGGATTAACATTGCGTCAAAATTTCAATCAATTTAAGGGTCTCAATTGGGTGTCAAACTATTTTTCCTTAATTTTCCCATTGAAGTGAAGTGAAATAATCCCCTTCAAATGAATTAATATATGGCTGACCTCATAAGTAGAGAAAGGACACATAAAAGTCACCTTGGAACCATTGCTAGGCATGTTATATTGGTATGATCTACAAATTGCACATAAAGAAGAGAAATACTGCTCACATTATCATACATATTTAACTACATACACAAATTCTCTAAGTCATCAATAGAAATAAAACATGGAGCACAACAATAAGAGGGAGTCACTATTTTTTATATGCATGGATAATTTTTTTTAATAATATTTTAAATTTATTAATTGATTTGATTTTATTAGAAGCCTTATTAATATCAATATTGATTAATCATAGGTATGTTATTTTTCTAAATCATCAATAGAAATAAAACATGAAACACAACAGAGTCACTATTTTTTTTTTATGTATAAATGGATTTTTTTTAATAATATTTAAATTTACTAATTGATTTGATTTTATTAAAAACCTTATTATTATTAATATTGATTAATCATAAGTATGTTAATTAGCTATTCACAATAACATAAATTAAACACTTAAATTAAGACTACACTATTGTAAAGTAAAACTCTCCTATATAAAAACAAAACTCATAATAAATTATAAGAAAATATATTTACTATAAAAATAATTCTAAAAAAAATTCCAACTAAAAATCTATTATCTCTATCCACTCCTCAACAAATAAAAAAACATATTAATAAACTTTGTAATGCAAAAACAATGCAGCATGCTCAAATTTCTGGTAACAAATAACTCATTCCCTTACAAAGCAAGACACATAAAAATATGCTATTCCCATACAGTTCCTCCAAAATTATCCTACCATAGACCATGACGAAGATCCCAAGTTAACAATTAATTTTTGAAAAGGCCTTCATTGGATTGCTTTGATATCAAGCATGTGAACCCTCAAAGCACTTTACCGGGGAACTCGAACTCCACCTTCTTATTAGTGTAAGTTAGTTTTGCATTAGCTATGTTTAGGAATAGATAATTTGCGTTGTTGTATGTTTCTGCATTAATAAGATATTAATTTTGTTTTGTTTATTTTTTTAAACATAAAATTAATTTTGTTTTGTTTATTTTTTAAACATAAAAAAATCATCTATTATTAATAATATGGTAATGAGTTTTGAATATTAAATTTTATTTATTTTAAATGATTTTTTAATTTAATTTAATTGTAATATGACAAATTTAATAAAACAAATATATATATATATATATATATTTTTTTTTTTAATTTTTTTTTTTTATATTTTTATACAAATCTCTCTTTATCTCTTAAATAATATCCCTTATTATCATCCCTTAAATAATAATCCCTTCACTAATAAATAAGATATAAAAGAGTCAATTAGAAATGAAAGGTTATACAAATAAAGAAATAAAAAGTTGTACAAATAAAAAATAAATTAATTAGGAAAAAAAGTTATTTTAAGAAATTGAACACACCAAGTAAAACAAATTAAAAATACATATATTCATTATAAATGAAAGGTTACACAAAGAAAATAATAAATCAATTAGAAACTCGACAAACCAAGTAAGACAAATTAAAGATGCACAAAATAGATATTATGTTCATCATAATGCGTTGAACACCTTATAAAAATGCACACCTATTTCTCTAAAATGTCACTAAGATGCATTGCATATCAACTTGCTTATTCTTTAAATATATACAAATCATAATTATAAGATGAAAGTTAAATTGATTCATAACATGTATTTGGTAATATAAATTAGATTGTTTTTCTTAAATAAATTGTTTTGATTTAAAAAAAATATTTTGTTTCAATAAAAAAAAATTAATACCATATATCTAAAAAAAAATTAATACCATATATCTACATGGCAAGGATAATTAGCCCCCGTCAATCAGGTTTAGTTCAAGGATTGTCAATTAAGTTTAGTTCAGAAATAATTTGAGTTTTATAAATTGGGTTTAGTTTAGGGATACTTTGTCCCTCATAATTAGGTCTAGTTAGGTTGACAGGAATGATTCATTTAAGTTTAACTTTATTAGAAAGAATGATTATTATCCTTCCATCCAAATTCAATTCCCATAAATAACATGTTAAGCTCTAATTACATTATTATAATAACTTCTAATTTTATTTTATTGTTAAACAGCTTTATGCACTAAAAATTCTAAGATTTACCCTTACACAAGGCTTGAAAATTGATGATTAAAATGGGTCACATTAGATATTAAGAGTTGTGACAACTGTACAGACTCATGATCCTTCCTAAATTATTCAGTGGACACCAAGATGTCCCTGAGTTGTTATTCTGCAGCTTGCACGTGTTATAAACAGTATTTTTCTGGGACATATTAAAAACCCCTCTTTTAAAACCGATCTAACAGGATGCCTTCCCGACATCTCTTTCGGACAGCGCTACCAGCCGAACCTTTCGCTAAATAAAACTATAAATAATCCTTCATTTTCAATGTTAAAAACAAATCGGTTTTTCTTGATCCAGTAATTAATCGGTGGGACTTTTTTAAGGTTCTGAGAGCAATGATGTCTTGAACCACTTTGGATATATACAAATTAATTTTGGTATTGTGATACTACAACAGAGGATATTATTTTAAAACGGACCGATCCCGATAGATACAAATAATTCCCGGAAATGGAATAGCTCCGGCAAAGAATGTTACCGTTAAAAAAGGAAACGGAAAACAATTTCCTCTGAACATCTTCCATCTCTAAAATTGGTCGAGCAGAATCTGGCGACCATCTCAGGGCCATCTGCGCCCTACAGTTCTCTTGATCGTAAAAAATTACCTACCATTAGTTTTGTCGGATTCCCCGCCTAGATTTTTTGTCTTGTATCTTCTCCAAGATACGCTGAATCTATATGCATGTGTAAGAAGTTTCTGGTTCCGAAAGAAACCCACATATGTCCTCACCTCACGTGCAATCCATTTATTTTATTTGTCTTCCTCGAGATGCTCCCGAGTCCCGAGCTTGACACGGAGAAAATTATGCAGTGTAACACTGCGATCTGGAAACAGTACCCATTGTATTGTATTATATATGCATTCGCAAATCGGTTATTTATGAATTTGATAGTCAGAGTGATTTACTCGTCAAATAATTTTTTCGATAGAACTCTGAAAACTGGTGACGGTGAAATGTCAAAATTGTCAAATCTATCGAATTTGACAAGCTATTTGATTTTGAAATTTGAAATTCCAACTCACACAGTTTGATACACTTTTTAATATTATATATTTACTATTAAATTATACACTATAAAAATAATTTAGGGTACATTTGTTTGAAAAATTCTGAGCTTAGTTCTGCTTCTTTCTGGTTAAATTCTCTATAGTTTTAATTTGATATCAGTACGATATGTTTGCTATTTTGTCATGGAATGCGTTTTCCTTCATACTCTGAGACTTACTTACTTTTGCTATTTTGTTAGACTTACTTTTAATCTTGCTGACCTGATTTCCCGTAAAAGCAAGTCCTCATATTTTTTGGGTTTTTTGAAATCCTTTTAACATGGATTATGATGCTATGGACAAATTAGGCATGTTTGATATCCTGACCTTATTGATATTTCAATAACTTTTTCCTATAAGATAAAAAAAAAAACAAATATTTTTTATGCTGTTACACTAAATACTCCACGATTAAAAATTACTTTCAATTATTCAAATAACACATGGAATCGATATCATCAATCAAATGCATTGCTATGTAATGAATTTTAATAAAAGATATCTCCCCAATAAATCATGTACAAAACTCCACAATGTGGTTTAGAAATTTTTAGTAAATTCTACTCTGCAAGAATCGCTCTATGCAAGGAAGTCTTAAATAATAACAGAAATACATATCATTAATTATTAATTAAGAAAAATATGTAATCAAATAAATGGTTATAAGTTTAATAGGTTATAGAGAAAAATGTAAAGAAAAAATATAAACCAGTATAGATTCATCTTAACTTTGATTCTATGTTTCAGAGGAATCAAATATCTTGAGGTGCAAACCCTTCCTCCTTCAT
Source organism: Picea engelmannii (assembly GCA_009831015.1). Taxonomy (NCBI): domain Eukaryota; kingdom Viridiplantae; phylum Streptophyta; class Pinopsida; order Pinales; family Pinaceae; genus Picea; species Picea engelmannii. The sequence goes on from ML827959.1 coordinate 30,021, forward strand.
CAGTTTTAGAGTACAAAAAGTTATCATTACAAAAGAACATTATGCATATTAAAAAAACATTTTTACTCCAATCCTAATAATAATAGATAATAAAAAATTTCACACATAATATCAAAATCAATATTTTTCTAAAAACTAAATTGACATTGACTTCTCCTCATTAAGTTATTTAAAATAAATCTTTTACTTTTATAAAATTTATAAATCTTTCTCACATCTTTCATCTTTTACTTTTATAAAATTTATAAATCTTTTACTTTTATAAAATTTATAAATCTTTATCACACCTTGGCCCTAAACCCAAGTGGTGATTTCAATTTGTTTTTTCAAAAAAGTTCCCTTTTGTTTTAAAACATTAAAACATTACATGGTGTGAGTATCTTATTTAATATGTTCTTTTTTAAGAGATCTTTTAGATGAGCTTGTTAGTAATAAATATTACAAAAGGTTTACTTGGTTGAATTTGATGTTCTTTTATAACTCATCTTTATAATTTGTTTAAAAAAAAACCATATTATAATCTAACACCTTTCTA
>ML827959.1:30705-60528 GCA_009831015.1 Picea engelmannii
TATATATATTACAAGAATTTGGTTTATATATAAAGAGAGTAGTGGCGTGACCATTGTGAGAAAAACTACAAAATTCAGACACCATTGTGAGAAAAACTACAAAATTCAGACACCATTGTGAGAAAAACTACAAAATTCAGACATACATGCTGTGCATGGGATTCAAGATTACAAGTAAGGCTGCCCTGGTATAAATCCCCGTAATTCCCAGACCATCCTAACATCCAAAAATTGTCTAAATACAGGCCGAGGACCTGCTTACAAAGTGTCTGTCTGATTTCCAAAAAGAGACTATGCTCCTGCTTACAACGAAAATGCCAGGGAACCGCAACATGTCTAATTACAAGAGTGAGGAATAACATAATTAAACCTTATGGTCCAGGATGGAGGAACCTACGCTCAGAGAAGCCTTCACACCTGCATCTGACTGACGATTTGATCTAGTGGCTTGGAGCTCCAATTTTTCGATTTTTGCCTCCAAATCATCGATTTTGCTATTGATCTGCTACATTGTATACGTAAGGGCTTCGACCGCTTCCTCCCTGAGTCGGATTAAGTCCTCTTCGACCATCTCGAACCTCCAACCTCCTTCCCCATCCGGACGAAGTAGAAATCCTTTGTGCGCGCCGAGAGTGCGCCTAAGCTTGCGTATTTCAAGTTCCAGAGAGGGGGGAGGGTTAGGGGGTGAGACAAAGTTGGAGATGGAAGCCATTGGGTGAGCTGGGGGAGGAGCTGAGAGCAAAAGTCAGGCAAGGGACTAAATAGTGAAGCGTAGACAAGAGCAAGCTGGGGGATGAGCAGAGAGCAAAAGCCAGGCGAGAGACCAAGCAGTATCGAGCGGGCAAGGCAGGTACGAACAAGACGATGCCTTCCAGGATTTAACACCAGCTCGAACGTGCGTCGTCGTGAAGCGATGGGGCCTCGCTTGAATGCCATGTGGGAAGGGGATGGGCTCAGAGTAGGTCAACATGGGGGACATGAGAGGAAGATCATGCGATGGGTGGTGAGAAGACGCGATCTGAGGGAATAATTACCGTCGCGCAGGGGAGGGGACAGACATGAGTGGCATGAGAGATCTGCCACAAGTTAAGACGCTAGGGAGATCCGAGTGCCACCTGCCTTGTGAGGTCCATCTAATCGCCCACCACGTGCCCCTACGAGAGAGGGTCGAAGAACAAAGTCCCATTGAGGGAGAGTTGACCCTTTCCCAAGGGGGTGGCTTCTTTTGCGGCCTGGTCCGTTTCAACATTCAGCTGATGGAGCACATGAAAAAATTCAATCTTTTGGAAGAAATTTGAAAGCCTGAGAATTTTCTTGAAGATTTGATGGAGTTTCATTTGATTTGGCAAAGAGTTGGTGACCATAGCTTGGATTAAAATCCGAGAGTCTCCTATCACCGTAATTTCCTTGATAGCCAACTTCCAGGCTTGGGCGAGTCCCTGCCAAAGACTTAAAGCTCCTGTGATGTTGTTAATTTCTTCTCCGAACCCCCAGTAGTAGACTAGTTTCTGAAATTCAGCGAGGTTATAGATAACCCCTCCCCCTCCTACCTCCCCGATTTATGACATATGTTAATAGCAATAAAATAGAGATCTTTTTAATCAATAAATATATATTTTTAGAAATTGTTATCTTTCCCAAAACCTTTAGATGTATATTGAAAAATAATATATATTTGTAATTGTAATTATTGATTTGAGACCTATGTTAATAGCAATAAAAGAGAGGTCTTTTTAATCAATGATGAGTATAGGCTCTTCTACTAGAATTCTTGATATAAATGCAGGTTTAAATGTAGGTCTCATTGATGATATTTATAAAACCTGAGCTACCAAAACTAAATTCAATTAACTATATAAAAAACATATTAAATTTTTTTAATACATTTATATTAAAAATAAATTCCAACTCTATTACTCTATTTTTATTATATTATTTAAGTAAATAAAATTAAATAATTATAAGAAATAAATTATTAAACACTACTTTAAATCTTTAAATTTTATAAGCCCTATAGGACATTCAATTTTCTCATTTTAATTTCCACTTTTCCATATGTTTCTTCTTTTCATAGTCTTTTATCAAATGTTCTCCTAAATCTTTATCTGGATTGTAGATTCCATGCATGGAACGAGCATGAGCATGGATCAAAATCAACAAAAGTCAACGATTAAATTTGATTCATGTTCATATGCTTCTTCCTTCCATAGTCTTTTATCAAATGTTCCCGGAAATCTTTATCTGAATTGCAGATTCCGTACATCGAACAAGCATGGATGAAAATCAACAGAAGCCAATGATTGAATTTGATTATGTTCGCTAGATGAAAGGAATATGCAATCGAATTAAGTTGGAGTAATTTGTTACCTAAAATATGGGTTAGCTTTTTGGCATTTGGAATAACAAGGTAAAAGGGGACGGGTCTTTCGATCTCTTAATGGCCAAACTAAATCAGAATGAAATGTGTAATTCTGTCATAGGCCAAATAACATTTCTAAACCAACTTTGTTGAAAGATAATTCGTTCTCCACATCATGAACTATAAGGTTACTCATAGCGCGACTCCTAGCCGCAAAACTGCAGGATGAACGATTTAATTTCAAGCAGCATTATTTGCCATAGTAATTAGAACCAAATCCACCTGTGTTTTTCGGGGATTATAACACAAAACCCCCCTGCATGAGGGAGGAATGGATGGCCGGCGGCATTGAATTTTTCCTCTAGCAATGATGAAAATTCCTTCTGAATACGAAAGTGCACTGGGATAGAAAAGGCTTATCTACAGACTTGAAAGCATCTGGCTCAAGATTATATCCCCACGACATGCAACCGTGTATACTCATACATCAGACAAAGATTAAAGTCATAACACATCTCAGAAAAATTGCATTAAAAAATAATCACATACTTATTATTATTATTATATATACAAATCAACTTATTATATATAAGTGTTGTTAGATCCAGTTTATTTCAAACTTAGAGAGAGGTTGAGAGAATATTTCAACAATTTTCATCAAACCCAAACTGATTTTAATGTAAGCCTTAATTGTAACACCCTTCATTAATACTTACATCATAAAGAACAATACTACAATAATATATTACAAACAAAATTTGATGTGTTTGATCTGGTTTTCATCAACATTTCTATCCACTATAAAACACTTTTTCTAATAATGTCTACCCCCTCCCACCCTCTATATAGGGTGGGAGGGGCGGGAGGAATTATTAGAAAACACTTTTTCTAATAATGCCCAGGGGGGGAATTATTAGAAAACACTTTTTCTAATAATGTCCCGCCCCTGCCACCCTCTATAGAGGGTTTCTATCCACTTTTGAACTCTAACAGACTCTGCTCCTCCACAACCATTCATTGTGATCTGTTACTTGATTCATTGAAGATACAACTACTTCATACCATCAATGATGCATTTGTAATGATCGATGATTCTTGACATATTTACATCAGTCAAAGTCCATAGCTCATTGTATTTGACAAAAAATCACTCTAGATACTAAATCATTCTATTGACATGCTGACGTGCTCAGGATGTATTTGTTAGTTATATAAGAGAGCAGTCTAAATACTTAATGTATCCAACAATCAATCTTACAATAGATATATTCATACTAGTAATGTATTCTTATGACACCACATACATCGAGAACCACCAACTTAAATTATATTCTCTGTTCTATAATTAATTCTTCATAATTCATTTTACAAACCAAATTTAGAATATGGTCATTTACACATTTAGGTTGCAGCACAAATGATGTCATTAAGTTGAACAACAATTTCACTATCCGTCTTCAAGATAGTCAAACGTTGTCTGATTTGCAACAACAACACCATTCTTTCCTCCCACTTCGACAACCATGTTACACAATGTCATTCTATCTTCCATCGTCAAGATTTTAACAATAGATCCTGAAGATTCCATGGCTCGGTACGTTTCCCCAAAACAATAATTTCACCAGTAATCTACAGAAAAAGATCCTTTGCAAAGAGGGAATGTGGAATTTCCCATGACGAAAATATCCTTCAGCAAATGTCCAGTCAGCCTCCTCTCAAGATCGTAGAAAACTTCGCTGCGAAACTCAAGAGTCGGATGCAAGGATCGGAATGGATTCTGGAAAAAAACGAGGCAAACAACAACACTAAACTCCAAACTACTATAGACACACCATAATAACAATGCACTCTCACTAGCTATTTATGCTAATCCTACATATTTACAAAGGATCAACTATCAAGGCTCTGATACTCCCTTTGTGGGAGGGCTAGGAAGGATCACATATTCTCGGCCCTCTCACAGGAGTTAAACAAGAGTTAAATAAGAACTGATTTGATATTTTTTTATGAAAAATTATATACACAAATAATCACACATTTATTATTATTATTATATATACAAATTTAGATACAATACACTTATTTAAGTGTTGTTAGATTTAATTTATTTCAAACTTAGAGAGAGGTTGAAAGAATATCTCCACAAATTCTAACAAACCCAAATCAATTCTAATGTAAGCATTAATTTTAACAACACACTCCATTTGTCACCTTCTCAACAAGATGCTTCTTCCATTTAGGTAACCCAAAAACAGGATAATGGAGACATTCCTTTGAATTGCACATGAATACCAACCACTTCAGCCATTCAAGGTTGTTCTTAGCAACATCTATTAGTTTCAGGTTTAATTCTTCTTATTCTTCTTGATCTTGAACACCCATTAAGTGGTTTACACACCTCTTTAGGAAAAAGTCTAAATATTCTATTTTTTAGAATTTTTAATTAAAATTTTACTATATAATTATTGGTGAAATTGCAATTTTTCTTTTTTAAATTATATTTTTAAATATATAAATGAATTTAACACTTTGAAAAATTCTATATTACATTTATATTATGCAATTCCAACATTTTTTCTAAATTTATAACCAAATTTTAAATAAAACTAAATGAAAAATATGATTTAATTTTTCATTTAAAAAAAAATAAAAAATATTTAGACTACTAACTCAACACTGAAAGTAAGTAACGTACACAAACTTAAGTTTCATAATCAAATCGTCAACGAAATGATAAAAGGGACCATTGCATTGAATATTGCGACCGGACGACGATGATCCATCACTCTCCACTTCAGACTCTGCCCAATTGCTTTTGAAACACTTAGAGTGGAGAAAAAAAAGGCTCCCTAAGCAGCCGTGTTCATGTCAAAGTCTGTCGAGTTAGACAGTTGCTTTTTTTTTTTATGAAGATGAGAAAACCCACCATGCATTATCGGGGATATATTTAACTAACGTGAGGAAGCCGAGCCAATGTTAGTGGCCCAAATCAATATTGTTATGTCAACTCTCAACCAGAAAAAGGGAAAGGCGTGATTTCTCATAATTCTCAAACAAAAGGGCTTACACAAATTAGTTTCAAAAGTTTTCAAAAGCTATCCGGAATCTAGTAACATAAATCTTAAAAAATATTAGAAATTTTTGTTTTTTAAATTATATTTATAAATGTAAAAATAGATTAAGATTAGAATTTAAATTATATAAATTTAACCATTCAAATTTATAAATTCAATAATATCTCATCAAATTTTGAGTAAATATCCCCAAAAAATATATCCATAAAAAAAAAAAATTAACACATTTAAACTACTCCCTTTTGTAACGAGTATTCATCACAACTTTCCAATCTTTTCCAATAACAAACAATGGTTGCGATTTTTCAAACTTTTTAAATAATGAGAAGACTGCGCCACTTGTTAAACATTTTAGATAATGCCAATGGTCGTAAGTTTGAAAAAGATGTATTGGCCGGTTCAGGAGTGATGATATTGATAAAGGGTTTTCAATTGGTTTGAGCTTAAGAAGAAGAACGAGTCGAATCTTTGTGAGGGCTGTGAAAGACTTCGCACATACTTCAAACAAAGGAATTTTAAACTCTAATTTATTTAGGGCAATTAAATTAAAACCCTAATTCCTTTTCCATAATTACATCATATGCAATGACATGGAGATAGCCATGAAAACACATGCATGGAGTGGAGATAGTCATGTATCATGCAAATAATATAACCATGTGTTGTGTAAAGACATGCAACATATTCCCAACATTTTTCCACTTGCTTTTTTTGCAAACATGGGGCAGAGATTTACAAGATCAATAATTCAAGACAACAATGTGTTAGTTGTGGAAACTGATTACCTTCGTGTTTCATAGGTCTTTGTTTTCAGCCATGTTTATACCCCATGAAGATTGTACACCTCAGAGTACTATACACCCCTCCTCGCATGGGGCTTGCCCCCCTGCAGGGTCCGGGGGCAAGTGGCCCCCCGAAGGAAAAATTGCCTTGTAAATATATATTGTAATTTCACAGTAAAACTAGACTGTTCATTATAAGGTCGCAGATATGACGATAACAGTTATGTTAGAGTTTTTTGCCCTAGAAGACAACCTTTTTTTATGAGGGAATTGCATTGCGGCTGTGTATCATTGCGAATATTGTATTATGAGATATGACACTATGAGAGAAAGAAGAGGAAGTTACAGCGAGTGTGTTGTAGGTTGTATCCCTTCATTTCCCGAATAATAAAAAGGAAGGACCTGCAAATTTATGTGGTGGATGTAGCCCACATTGGGTGAACCACATATATTTGTGTCTCTATTTTATTGTGTATCTTCTGTGTTTTATTTCCACATTTGTTTTTGTTTTATTTCTCCGTGATCCTGTTTTTATAACAACTGGTATCAGAGTGAAAGGTAACTCGCAGGAAAAGAGGATTCCTAGTTCGAGTGGGAGAAATGATGAAAGATGAAAAGTTTATGGTCGAGAAATTTAACAACCAAAACTACCAGTTATGGAAGATACAGATGGAAGATTATTTATATCAGAAGGATCTATTCTTACCATTGGGTGGAATATAAAAGAATCCAACGACCATGAAGGACGAATAATGGAAGGTTCAGAAAGACACTAGAAACTATACGATTGAGCCTGGCAACGTCGATTGTTTTCAATATTTCGAAAGAAAAGACAACGAAGGAGATGATGGAGGCATTGGATAAACTATATGAAAAACCCTCGACATCCAATAAGGTATTTCTAATGAAGAGATTATTTAATATGAAGATGTCAAAAGGTGGGTCTGTTGCAGATCATTTAAATGAATTCAATATGGTTACTAATCAACTAAGTTATGTAAAAGTGGAATTTGATGATGAGTTCATGGCTCTTCTAATCTTGTTTTCATTGCCAGAAAGTTGGAACAACTTGATCATGCCTGTAAGTAACTCTGTCACTAGTTCAAACACATTAAAATTTGATGATGTTGTTGGTGTTATCCTTAGTGAGGAAATGCGATGGAAAAGAACAAGGGCAACATCAGGTAATGCGTTAAACATGGAGAACAGAGGAAGAAAAAATGATAGAGTAAAGGGCTCAGGGAACCACAAGAATTCTAGGAAGGGAAAATCCAAATCCAGACTAGGAAAGATAGAGTGTTGGAATTGTGGGAAGAAATGACATATGAAAAAAGATTGCAGAGATCCAAAGAAATAAAGAGATGGACAACAAGAGAAAAATCATGAAGCAAATGTAACAGGTAATGTGTTACAAGATGCTTTGATTCTTTCTGTAGATAATATTTCTGAGTCTTGGGTAGTAGATTCAGGAGCTTCATTTCATGCAACACCTCATAGGAAACCTTTTCCAGATTATATTTAAGGTGGTTTTGGACAGGTTCATTTGGGTGATGATGCACCATGCAAAATTGTTGGAATGAGAAAGGTAAAAATAAAGAAAAGGAATGGAAACCAGTGGTTGTTGAAAGAGGTAAGACATGTTTCATATCTAAGGAAAAAACTAATTTCAATAGGGCAGTTGGAAAGTGAAGGTTGTATATCCATATTTATAGATAAGGTGTGGAAGGTCACCAAATGATCCCTGGTGATAGCAAAATGAGAGAAGGTAGGTACATTGTATTTATATACTGGTAATACTGACTCTTCTATATCTTTAGCTTCTACATGAGTGGATACAACACTGTGGCATCATAGGCTTGGACACATGAGTGAGAAGAGGATGCAAATACTCCACAAAAGAAATTTGTTTTCATATATTAAACAAATTGACTTGGATTTCTGTGAGCATTGTGTTTATGAAAAACATAAGAGAGTCAGATTTCTTAGAGTCAGAAAAAAAAAGAAGAGTGAAAGGTTAGAGCTTGTGCATACATATGTATGGGGACCGGGTCATGTATCATCTCTTGGCAGCTCTCGTTATTATGTTACTTTTATTGATGATGCAATTAGAAAAACTTGGGTTTATTGCTTCAACAAAAATATGATGTTTTTGATACTTTTAAGAAATTGAAAGATTTGGTTGAGAATGAGAAAGAAAAATGTTGAAGTGTCTCATATCAGACAATGGAGGTGATTATTGTAGCAACAAGTTTGATTATTACTGTTCATACCATGAGATTCGTAGAGAGAAGACAGTTCCATGAACACCACAAAAAAATGGTGTGTCAGAAAGGATGAACATGACAATCATGGAGCGTGCAAGGAGTATGGGATTACATGTTGGTTTTCTCTTCCAGTTCTGGGCAGATGCTATAGATACTGCTGTTTACTTAATAAACAAAGGACCTTCAAGCTCCTTGGATGGTGGAATTCTAGAGGAGGCATGGACAGGTAAAAAGGTAAACTATTCTTTTTTGAAGACTTTTGGTTGTGAAGCATTTGTCCATATTGATAAAGAAAATAGAACAAAGCTTGAGGAAAGATCTAAGAAGTGTACCTTTATTGGATACAATGTTAATGATCTTAGTTATCGCTTATAAGATTATGAAAATCACAAAATCATTAGGAGTAGAGATGTCATATTCAATGATAAGGTCATATACAACGATCAGTTGCAGGAAAATAAACAACTGATCGTGAAATGTCAAAATTGTCAACTCTATCAAATTTGACAAGCTATTTCATTTTGAAATTCCAATCCTACCACTTACACAGTTTGATACACTTTTTAATTATATATTTATTATTACATTATACACTATACTTTATCTGAAAAATAACTTAGGCTAAACATTATACACAATGTTGATTTTTTAGGGACATTTGTTCGAAATTTGGAAAAAAAATTGTTAGATTAGTAAATTTGAGTGATTATTTCTGTATAATTTGACTGTCCCAAAGATTTTTCAGCATGCTAAATCCATTTCTGGATTTTAAACATCAAAAAATAGTGATTCATGTAAATTTTTATTGCCCGCCCTGAAAAATTCATGCATGTACAACCTTATTTTTATGCATAAAACCAAATGTCATGAAAAATTACCAAAATTGTTATTGGAATAAAAAACACATTAATAAATGTGATTTGGGCTCCTCCCTTTGCATACCTCTTTTTATTTTGATCCCTCTTTACAAGTGGAAAGTTATTAACTTCAGGGTTTCAATGACCATTCATGCTCCCTCCTTGCCATTCATGCTCCCTCCTTTCCATTCATGATCCCTCCTTTCCAGAAGGACCCCACTCCCCAAAACCCTCACAGTTGAGAAAACTGTTCAGCATCACCAGAGTTTAGTCCCCCGAGGCGAAAGAAGCCATGCACCTGCTAGAAGAAGATGTTACAATTATCAATGATGAATATCAGGAGGATGATCATGTGGACATGAAGGTAGGAGACATTATTCCTGATCTGTGTTGCACTGGGAAGCGTGATACCAAGTTTCATAAAATGTTGGAGCTCCACTGACACACCAAGACAATGGTAGCCCAATGTATGTTACCGAAAGGGGACGATCGTCACTTCAAACAACTTTTGGATTCTTTCAAGAGTCAAATTAAGTTGTTCCTTATGAAGGTCTCTTGGCTAGTAAAAAGGAATGGGGTCTCTCTCTAGTTAGTCTGTGATGTAGAGAGTCAAAATAAGTTCTTCCTTACCATGGTTTTTTTTGGCTAATTAAAAGGAATGGGGCTCTCTCCATTTAGTGTGTGATCCTAGTTCGTTTGCTGGGTCTCTTTGACCTCCTATCGATGTTGGGAATGCGTATCTATAGTTTTATTTTTCTATCTGTCCCATATGTTTGCTATTTTGTCATGGTATGTGTTTTCTTTCATATTAAAAGACTTGCTTATGCTACTTTTTAGTCTTGCTACAAGTCCTCATATTTCATTTTTCTGAGTTTTTTGAAATCCTTTAAACATCAATTATAATGCTATGAAGAAATTAGACGTGTTTGATATCCTCACTTTATTAATATTTCAATAAAATTTTCTGACAAAAGAAACAAATATAATGTTACACTAAATACTCCACGATTAAAAATTACTCTCCATTTTTCAAATAACACATGAAATCGATATTATCACTCAATTTTTCAAATAACACATGAAGTCGATATCATCACTCAAAAGCATTGCTCTGTAATGACTTTTAATAAAAGATATCTCCCCAATAAAACATGTACAAAACTCCACAATGTGGTTTAGAAATTTTAGTAAATTCTAGTCTGCAAGAATCACTCCATGCAAGGAAGTCTTAGAAGGTTAGAACACAATCTATAAGAGAGCTTGAAGGACTCTTAACTTTATGCTGATAGACAAAATGTCCCGTGTCAACAATAAGGGTTCGTCTCAAGTCGACAGGAACCACTTTAGTACCTAATATAATATGCATGATGCAAATGTAAATTTATTCTAATATAATATGCATGATGCAAATGTAAATTTATTTTAAATATTTAGTTCTGAATTAATAATGAGGAATTTTGAAAATAAAATCAAGTGTATTTATATTATCATTTTTAATAGAATAACATAAACATATATTATTAATTAAGAAAAGTATGTAATCAAGTAAATGGTTATAAGTTTAGTAGGTTATAAAGAAACAATGGAAAAAATAAATATAAACTAGTATAAACTCATCTTAACTCTAGTTCTACTAACCTTAGAGGGATCAAATCTCTGGAGGTGAAAACCCTTCCTCCTTAATCAGTTTTAGAAACCCTTCCTCCTTAACTTAATACTAAACTTTAGAATGCCCCTCTCAACACAATAAGAATGCATCATTATAAGAGAACACTGCATCATAGTCCCGAGCTTGACACATAGAAAATTATGCACTGTAACACTGTGAGCTGGAAACAATACCCATTGTATTGTATTATATTTGCATTCGCAAATCGGTGATTTATGAATTTGATAGTCAGAGTGATTTACTTGTCAAATAATTTTTCCGATAGAACTCTGAAAACTGGTGACGGTGAAATGTCAAAATTGTCAACTTTATCAAATTTGACAAGCTATTTCATTTTGAAATTCCAACCCTACCACTTACACAGTTTGATACACTTTTTAATTATATATTTACTATTACATTATACGCTATATTTTATTTGAAAAATAACTTAGGCTAAATGTTATACGAAATGTTGATTTTTTAGAGACATTTGTTCGAAATTTGGCAAGAAATTGTTAGATTGGTAGATTTGAGTGATTATTTCTGTATAATCCTACTGCCCCAAGGATTTTTCAGCATTCTAAATCCATTTTTGGATTTTAAACAACAAAAAATAGTGATTCGTGTAAATTTATATTGCACACTCTGAAAAATTCATGCATGTACAACTTTATTTTTATACATAAAACCAAATGTCATGCAAAATTACCAGAATTGTTATTGGAATAAAAAAGACATTAATAAATGTGATTTGGGCTCCTCCCTTTGCATACCTCTTTTTATTTTGATCCCTCTTTACAAGTGGAAAGTTATTAACTTCAAGGTTTCAATGACCATTCATGCTCCCTCCTTGCCATAATGACCCCACCCCCCAAAACCCTCACAATTGAGAAAACTGTGTAGCATCACCAGAGTTTAGTTCCCCAAGGAGAAATAAATCATGCACCTGCTAGAAGAAGATGTTCCAATTATCAATGATGCATATCAGGAGGATGAACATGTGGACATGCAAGTAGGAGACATTATTCCTGATCTGTTCTACACTAGGAAGCTAGATACCAAGTTTCATAAAATGTTGGAGCTCCACTGACACACCAAGACAATGGTATCCCAATGTATGTTACCGAAAGGGGACGATAGTCACTTCAAACAACTTTTGGATTCTTTCAAGAGTCAAATTAAGTTGTTCCTTATGAAGGTCTCTTGGCTAGTAAAAAGGAGTGGGGGCTCTCTCCAGTTAGTGTGTGATGTTGAGAGTCAAAATAAGTTGTTCCTTACCATGGTTTTTTTGGCTAATTAAAAGGAATGGGGCTTTCTCCATTTAGTGTGTGATCCTAGTTCGTTTGCTGGGTCTCTTCGACCTCCTCTCGATGTTGGGAATGCATCTCTATAGTTTTATTTTGCTATCGGTCCTATATGTTTGCTATTTTGTCATGGTATGTGTTTTCCTTCATATTGAAAAACTTGCTTATGCTACTTTTAGTCTTGCTACAAGCCCTCATATTTCATATTTCTAGGTTTTTTGAAATCCTTTTAACATGACTTATAATGCTATGGAGAAATTAGACATGTCTGATATCCTCACTCTATAAATATTTCTGGTTTTTTGAAATCCTTTTAACATGAATTATAATGCTATGGAGAAATTGGACATGTTTGATATCCTCACTCTATTAATATTTCTATAAAATTTTCAGGCAAAAGAAACAAATATAATGTTACACTAAATACTCCACAATTAAAAATTACTCTCCATTTTTCAAATAACACATGAAATCGATATCATCACTCAATTTTTCAAATAACACATGAAATCGATATCATTACTCAAAAGCATTGCTCTGTAATGCTTTTTAATAAAAGATATCTCCCCAATAAAACATGTACAAAACTCCACAATGTGGTTTAGAAATTTTAGTAAATTCTACTCTGCAAGAATCGCTCCATGCAAGGAAATCTTAGAAGGTTAGAACACAATCTATAAGAGAGCTTGAAGGACTCTTAACTTTATGCTGATAGACAAAATGTCCCGCGTCAACATTAAGGGTTCGTCTCAAGTCTAGGAACCACTTTAGTACCTAATATAATATGCATTATGCAATTTTTTTTAAGTGTTTAGTTATGAATTAATGCATTATGCAATTTATTTTAAGTGTTTAGTTATGATTTTTTTTTTTTTTTTAAGTAAAAAAGTAAAACCTGCTATATTAGATTAGTGAAAAACTTTGACAAAATATACAGTGATACAGGTCTAAGTCACCAAAAATGTTGTCTATTACCAGAAACTAGTATAAGTGGAGAGCATCTGACAGTGGCATGATAAAACAGGAAAAAAAATGGCATCTGTCCTGCCCGGAGGAAACCAGGACAGATGTCTATAGTCCAAATGAGCATAAAACAGTAACATGATAAAACTAAGAACCAAGAAAGCATAAAGACCTAGGTACCCGGTGACCTGTCGCCCTTGCCAGTCTGCCACGTGGACCCAGCCGGGATGACAAATGCCTGCGCGCAGAGAGGGAACTTCCGCTTAGCTGGAACATTGGAGTATGCGTCAAGGAGCAAGTCTAGACGCTGGCCCATGAGAAGGGCTCTATGCTCCAGGTCTGCCATGTGGCCTCGGAGTTCGAACACCAGAGCCAGATGCTCTGCATGGAGGAGAGAGCCATGCAAACCATCACCCACGTCGCTAAGGGGAACCTCCCTCAATTCCACGGTCACTCCAAGTCCAGTGTCGAACTCCATCTGCTCCGCATCATCCCCTTCATCCTTCCTCGCCGAGCGATTGCTGTCCGCATTCACATCTGCTCTGGTTGCCTGCATATCATGGCTGGTGGGGCTGTAGTGACTTGGCCAGGGAATTTCCTCTACAATGCAGCCAGGGATATCATCTTCCTGAGCGAAATTTGGTCTGCTTTCATCCCGATGAGTTGCTTCTATGGAGCGAGGCTCCTGGGCAGTCGACAGGTCCTCCATAAATGGATCTTCTTCCACGTAACAGGTGGGAAACGCGTCCTCAGCTCCAGTCTCCTGCCTGTTTCCCGGTTTAATTGCCGCGGCTTCGCTACTGCAGCCGGTTCTCGTCTCCGCAATGGTGGCGAGTAGCGCCAATTTCTCAGCCCGAGCCTTCTTCCGGAGAATGGAGGTCGCCATTGCCAGAGCACGTTCCAATTTTTCTTTCCGTTGCCACTGCGCCTTGTGGGCATACCAGGCCGAGCCACGGCGAGGCCTACCCCACTTTCTGGCCATAGTTGCCGGGGAATGGATGAATGTACAGAGCGGTTGCAACGAGAAGTTAATAAGCCAGGACGAGAAGGATGTCGGGTTGCACCGGAGCTCCCAGAAGAAGAGGAGAGCTGGAGCAAGAGCAGACCGACTCTGTCCAGGCACATAAAAAAACAAAATGCCAGGAAATTCCTCACCAAAATGCAACGAGATGGGATTGAGCCAGGACGAGAGGGGTATAGGACTGCACTAGAGCGTCCATGCGAAGAGAAGAGCCGAAGCAGGAGCAATCCCGCTCTGTCCGGGCACAAAAGAAAGCAAATTACCAGAGGCCAAAGTCACCTGACCCCCCTTAAACCTTGTCATGCTGAGTGCGCTATGAGCGTAAATGGTTGCACGAGGGAAGAGTCCCTCCGTCGTATAGCTGCAGCTATGGCCGTCCACCATCGTAAATGCAAACTTGTGGGTGTCAGCCATCGACATTTATGCCCTGGCTTAGTGCTAAGCCCAATGTCACAGGAGTGCCGCGTGTCACCCCATCCGGGCGTGTTTAGTTATTATTAACAATGAGAAATTTTGAAAATAAAAATGTTTAGTTATGAATTAACAATGAGGAATTTTGAAAATAAAATTAGTTGTACATTAAAAATTATTAGATAAATAATAAAAATATATATATCATTAATTATTGATGAAGAAAAACATGTAATTAAATAAATGGTTATAATTCTATATAAATCTATGTTAATAAGTTATTGATAAACATTTGAAAGATAAAATATAAAGATGAATGAATCATTATTATAAGAGAAATGAATAAAAATATGTAAGCAAATAAATGGTTATAATTCTATATAAATTTATCTTAGGAAGTTATAGATAAACAATTGAAAGATAAAATATAAATAAGAATGAATAATTATTATAAGGGAGCAATGCGCATATTATGGAAACATTTTTACTCCAATTTTAATAATAATAGATAATAAAAAAATTCCACACATATAATATTAGAATCAATGTTTCTCTCAAAAACTTGGTTGATATTGGCTATTTACAAAGATCTAACATGCAAAGATCTCTTTCCTCTTTGCTTTTTTGAAATTTATAAATCTTTCTCATGGCCCTAAACCCAAGTGGTGATTTCAATTTATTTTTTCAAAGAAGTTCCCTTTTGTTTTAACACATTACATAGTCTGTGTATCTTATTTAATATGTTACATGGTGTGGTGTGATACAACCTGAATGGGCCTAATGGTTAAGAACATGTGTTTCCTCTTAAGAGGTCACAAGTTCAAATTCAGAGGGGGGTAGGGTATGTATACCTCCGTAGAATTTACCAATTTTAAACTCCAATTCCCTTTTTGATTATATTATTTAAGCATATTGGAAAGAAATCAAATAATTGTAAGAAATAAGTCATTAAACATGACTATGCCTTTTATACGACATTCGATTTTCTCATTTTAATTTCCACTTTCTCATATGCTTCTTGGTTCCATTGTCTTTTATCAAATGTTCCCATAAATATTTATCTCGATCGCAGATTTTGTGCATCGAATGGGCATGGAGCAAATTCAACAAAATTCAACAATTGAATTTGATTCATGTTCGTTGGATGAAAGGAATATGAAATTGAGTTAAGTTTGAGTAATTTGTTACCTAAGGCATGCATTAGCTTTTGGGCATTTGGAATGATAAGGTAAAAAGGGACGAGTCTTTCGATCTCTTAATGGCCAAACCAAATCAGACTAAAATGTGCAATTCTGTCATAGGCCAAGAACATTTCTAAACCAACGTTGTTGATAGATAATTTGTTCTCCACATCATGAGCTATAAGGCTACTTATAGTGCAAATCCTAGCCACAAAACTACACGATGAATGATTTAGTTGAAGCATTATTTGCCACAATAATTAGAACCAAATCCACCTTTTTTTTCCAGTGATTATAACACAAAACCCCATTGCACGAGGGGGCAATGGATGGCGGCCTTGAAATTTTCCTATAGCAATGATGGAAATTCCTTTTGAATACTAAAGCGCACCTAGGATAGAAAATGATTATCTACAGAATTGAAAGCATCTGGCTCAAGATCATATCCCCCACGACATGCAACCGTGTATACTCATACATTAGAAAAAGATCAAAGTCATACAATAAAAGACACATCTTAGAAAAATTGCACACACAAATAATTACACACTTATTATTATTATTACGCATACAAACTCAAATACAATACACTTATATAAGTGTAGTCAGATCCAAATTATTACAAAATTAGAGAGAGAGGTTGAGAGAATATCTCAACAATATCCATCATACCCAAATCAATTATAATGTAAGAATTAATTCTAACACCCTCCCTTAATGCTTACATCAGAAAGAACAATACTACAATAATATATTACACACAAAATTTGATCTCTGTCTGATCTGGTCTTCATCAACATTTCTATCCACTTCTGAACTCTCATAGACTGCAAGGTGCCGGATCTATTATAATAGATGAAAACAAAAATATTACAGAGAATAACAGCGGAAAAACACAATAGATGAAACCAAAACACTAGAATAATACCTTTATTGATAGGAAACAATGTTCACTTGCCTCTTCGAAGGGGAAACCTCTAACATAGCAACACTCTATTACAATAATTCTCAATACAAAAATTCTTATACCCTCTACTCCTATTTATACTGAATTTGTCTATTCAAAAGAACAATCTAGAGGAAGATCCTTCTAGAAGCGGAAGCTTTTATTAGGTCTTCTTATATTTGGATTATTCTTCCTTATTTCTAGGCCTTATTAATATTGGCCTTTATTACATGGAAATATATTATTCTACCTATGTGAGGGGTTAGGGAGGTTAGGTCCCTAACATGCCCTCCCCCTTAAAAACAGTCATGTCCTCAAGGCTTGAGATGAGGAAATTGCTGTAGAATGGTAGTTGGTTCCCAAGTGGCATCTACTACAGTTGTATCTTTCCACTGGAATAACACTTACTTGATGGTGCACTGGCGAAGATGATGCTCACGCTGATTCAAAACTGCTCGTGGCTACAACCGGATGGAGCCTTCTTCATCCAACTCAGGAAAGTTGGTTTGAGTTTGGAACTTAGTTCCACTCACCTTCTTTAAGCAGGAGACATGAAAAATAGGATGGATCTTAGAATGACTGGGCAAAGATAACTGATAGGCCACTTGTTGGCACAGGGGCAGACCCAGGGTTCAACGCTACAACAATGCACCAACAAAACCCTAACTACTGGCCCTTTCGGTAAAACCTACGAAGTAGATGAAGTCTCACCCGAGGTAGAGGTAGGGGTGGTTGCAGGACTTAGGTGTCTGCAACCTTAGCTGGGACACAGATCTCTGATTTTAATACTTAACAGAGCACTTAACATTGACAATTCATCAATATTTAACCACTATTCTACTGTGCAGATAAAACAGAGCATCACATCATTCACTCAGATCTGATGTATCTAAGCACTTATTATAAATAGGTATATTAAATCTAGCAGATTCAAGCACTAAGAACATTCACATAGGTCAGATCTACATCCATATACATCATTAACACAAAGCATAAGCAAATCTATCTATCTATATCAAAGAAATTTAGCAAGTAAAGACACAAACATATCAAGACATCACACAAAGTAGGACAACACAACATTTACATGGTTCACCCCCACCCTAGGGCTACGTCCACCAACTCTTCTTCTTTATTAGCTTCTTCAATAGGTTACATGCATGGAGCCTCAAAACCTTACTCCACATAGGACAGGAGATTTGTGCAGCTCGCTAGATCCTCCTTCTCTAAGTAGATCTAAGCACACAACCTTCCACAACCTCTTACAATGACTTGCACTTAGCTCTGCAAGTCTCACACAGTATGCACAAAGCACTTACAACCTTGATCACATAGATCCAACTTTAGCACTTAGCTATTCCTATCATTTTTTTCATTACATCGCCTAGTCTTCTATATATACTTTACAAAATAGGCCTAAACATGGGTAAACCCATGGGTCGACATCCCATACCCGTTATGTAATCCCAAATCCCAAAAAGGACCCAAAAAGGGGACGAGATCCCACAATACCTTCTTCATTTTGCGCTCCTCCTTCGACAGGCTATCAAAGTCCCAAAATAGGTCAAACTTGACCATAGATCTCTCAAAACTTGGTCAAGGGCCAACAACCCCCCAACACTCACCTGTGACTCGTCCCGAGTCACTCTGATCTGGGTAGTTCTGCTTCGAAAGCCTCGAGCTTGACTTGAGATGCTTCGACTTTTTGCTGTGCCATGGCCTCTTATGCAACGAACTTTTGGATGACTACCTTGTTCACAGGCCCCTCTAGGCGTTGTTCATCTGCAATAACAACCTGCTCTAGTTCTGCTCCTTGGCCTTATACCTCTGTGAACAATTGGTAGGCCTTATCTTGTACGGGTTGGAGTCTATGAGTTACTTCCATAACTCTGCTCTAGATAGTGTGGATCTGCTGTTGGGCGGTGCGTTGCTCTTGGGAGCGCTTCATTCTTTCCACAACTGATAAAGGCTTCAGATGCATCTGTATTATTTCAGCTTGATACTTCACCTCTTGGAGTTGCGACTCCAGTGCCTTTAGTTCTGGATTCTCTGTGAGTTGCTCGTAGGTCTAGGCATTGCGATCAATAAGTTTCTTACATTCCATAGTAAGGGATTTTATTCTCTCAACTACGCTTCGAGCAATTGCTGCTCTTTGGTCCCTTACATGCTGTGGGGTCTCGGGCACTACGTGGAGCTCTAAGTCTGCTATACGTTGCTGTAATTGCTGGATAGCTTCTGCGAGCTGTTCCACTTTCTGTGTGACTCAATCTTCTGCCTTTATTTCGATGACTATCACAGAGCAAAGTGCTCTGCTGACAAATTCTTTTATTTCATGTTTCTCTGCGAGCAACTGTTCTTTTCCTTGCTGGATCTGTGATTTTTCTTCATCGAACTTTGCTTGGAGATCAATCTTTTCCTGTTTTGCAGCTTAGCGCTATTCGACAAGTACTCCTTGTACTTGTGCCAAATCTTGGGTGGCTTGGTCAGTTGCTTCCTGTGCTCGTCGGAGGCAAGCTTCAACTATATTAGCTAGTCGATGGATTTGGGTTGGTGCATATCCCAACTTTGGTTCTCCCGACGCAGTGGAGACCGTGCAATTGGACCGAAGGGCCTGCTGTACCCCTCGGAGTTAGACTTTGATCCTATCATACATTTCTTCTTGCTTGGCCACTTTTTTCTCTGCTATTTCCAGCGAGGCGTCGCTCAGGGTTGCTATGATGAAGTCAAAATCATCAAAAGTGAGGATAGTCTGCATCTTGGTCATGGTAGCTTTCGACTTCTTCCGAGAAGAAGGTTTTAGGGGGGAAACCTTCCTCTTCTTCAAGGGATCCTCCTCATCTCTGGGCGGTGTTACTTTGCTTGGCCTCTATTAAGCTTTGACTTCGTCACCACCCCCTCGGTCAAGTGACATGGAAGTAGTCTTTCCTGAGGTGCTGCTTAAGTTTTGGACCTCCTCAATATTGTTCTGCCCGGGTATATTCTGTTCTTTATGGGTGTCCTCTGGGATGTCATTATCAGATATCTTTGTGGGGTTGGCAGGGATAAGGAGGTCAACGAACCATTCCTTAGTGATTTCCTCCAGGTCTTCTTCTGTAAGCTTATAGTATGTCTGGAGCCACTCTTTATGTTCATCTGCTCGCATTGTAATATAAGTGAAGTTCCGCTCTGCGTTGAACTTCATCAGTGGTCAGAACCTTTGTAATGTGTTTGGAGTCACGTGAGGCTCGACTTTGATGGCTCGCTTCAGCTGAAGGTAGTATGTATGAAACACAACATTCGACTGCCATTGTTTGTTCATATCTATTGAATACCACAGGGTAGCGAACTTCGTGGCAAGCGGTTCAAATGACTCTATGTCTGGGAAGGTTTCTCCTTCCGGCATCTCCCTGGAAACAAATGCAATGAGGACTAGGAGCCAGCTGAAATGGAATTCGTAACCCTGGTCCTAGGCTTCTCAGCAATCAAGTTCCAACTGGTTAACTAGGTACTTCGCCCAGTTCATCGGTAGGCCTTTCGCACACTTCCTTGGGAGGTCAACAACAAAGTCGTTGACATGCATAGGTTGATTCTTTCTTACTAACTTCCCAACTATCAGTTGACATGCAAGGTGCACTGCGCCACTCTTAATGGAAGTTACCTTTTAGCCTCTTATTCCCTTCTCAACATCACCATAGGTGTCCTTTATCTTCTGTGCAAGTGCGTATTCTACGACTTTTCGTGGATAAAAGTCCTAAGGGTTAGGTCCTTGCATACTCAGGACTGTGATCCTATGGATCAGTGTCAGGTCAACTGTAATGCAGAGGTCTAGCCATAATTATCCGCTATGGTAACACGACAGTAGCATCTTGACACATGCATTGACTTCCTGGTGTCTTCCGAAGTGTGGGATTTTCATGACGTTCAATAGGGTGGACTGTGCGAGGTTCATTGTCCATGACTGGGGGATGATATTCGGATTCTTTCCTTTAGTTCTGGTTAGGTACTTGTATGGGGTGATCATGCCATAGATCTTGCGATCTCCGAGGTTGAAGTCGCTAAACTTTAGTGCTACGATCTTGTCCTGGTCTGTTCGAACTGCGTGTATCCCTTTTGGGAGGTACACAATAAATATGGTGTTCTTGAAATTGTGTGGTACACTATCACGATTTACCGTGCCAACCAGAGGTGGGATGTAATCGGGAAATATGGTTGGAATCAATTTTTCATTTGTCAGGTTGTCTTTATGCATGGTTTCTCTTTTTTGCTGATGGCCGTGATGGTCCTGCTTTGTGACAAGTCGACGAAGAAGCTTGCAACGTTCTCATCGATGAAGCTTGTACACCTGTAGACATCGACATGACTCTTTCAGTCATGAGGTTGATCAAAACTTCTTTAAGAACTTTCTCTGCAGCATTGAACTCGATTGACATACGTGCTCAGGATTGAAAATCTCGAGTTCGAGGAGTAATTTAGACACATCAATACGATAGAGGGTAATAATGCAATGAGCACTGTGTAAAATCAGCGAGTCTGTGGGCTCATATTCACGGTTATAAAAAGTGTTCTCGGGGCATGGAGTGATAGGATAAGTAGATACTTGGCAACGGATATCTTGCAATGGGCAAGAAGCCTTCATTAACTCTGTCTGTTACGGTGCGGTCCAATGGTCTGGTGGCGAACCATAAATGCCTTTTGACCCGTTCAGAGGGTCGACCGAATGGTTATATTAGTCCCAACGACTATATTGCTTTGCCATGGTGAAGTGCCATGTGACGTTGTTCTGTTATCTCGGCGAAGTTCCAATTTTGCAAATTTTCCTTCTACGAGGTTCCTTCTAGAACCTTCTGTAACTTGTCGATCTTAGCTCTCTTCTTACTTAGATTTCTAGCCTTCTTTCCAGTGAGCTTCATCTCGGTATTCCTTTTTCCATTCTGATTCTTATCTTCTTGTGGCATAGTTACTTCGTGCTGTTGAGATTCTTTCCTAAGATTCGAGAGTGATGCTTCTTCTTTATCTAAAATAGGTACTTCAATATTCTATGGGTGTTCTAGTGTTCTTACAACTTCAACATCCTAGTCTCTGGTGTTAAATAGCTTTGATCTATTCTTCTGTTCTTCAATCAAGTGTGCGATCCTTCTAGTCATAAAATCTTTTAACTCTTGCTTCTTTTGCTCTAAAATTTCCTCTTCTTCTTTCCTTCTGGCCTGATCTTTTTCAATCCAAGGTTTTCCTAGTCACATGGTAAATGGGGCGTTGTTCTCAATAAATCTAATAATCTCAAAATCTTCCTCTGTTGAAGTTCCATTGGCATTCATAGATATCTTGGTGAGCTTTCCACATAGGTTTACCAACTTTCCTCTAAATAACCCTCTTCCTCCCAATGAAGGAGTCATAGCAGGCTTCCCTAAAAGTTCCCAAGTTCTTTCTGTCGTGATATTCACCTGTGTTTCCTCATCTAGAACACTGTCAATGTCCAAGTCTCCTATTCTTGCTTCAAGGCATTCTTTTTCTTTGAAGATCTCTGATAAGATGACATGTCGGTGGTCATTCAGGGTTTCTCTTATCTGTAGCAATACTTTCTCTGATTCTTTTTGGGGTTCTGCCATTTCTAGATTTGGCTTAGGGTTTTCTTGTCTCATGTTCATTCTTTCAAGCTTAGTAATCATTCTAGGGAAATCCAATACTTCGTGGTCCATATCGTTGCAACATAGTCAACTAGGTATTCTCCCAGGGCATTCCTTAGCAAGATGTCCTGGTTTTCTGCAACTGTAACAAAGGGTTAATCCTCTCTTTATTTTAAATGATCCCCAAATATTTCTATACTGCATGCTAGGATCATAGTAGCTAACCTGCAAACATTTATTTCTAGGATCCTGCATACACTTGTTAGTCCAAACATTCTTTCTATGCATAGGTATAATATATCTTTCACTATTCTTATCAAATCTACACATATCAAACCTTCTTTCATCTATTAGTGCCCTAGTTTTCAAGCTAGGACAAAATCTATCAACCATACCTAGATCCATAGTTTTGAAACAAAAATTTCCACTTATCTTACTTCTACAGAGCATAAAACCTTTAGATCTAGAACTTTTCACTATTCTTACCTTTATCAGAGCACAGAGCTTGCAGATATTACTTTTTTAAGAAAAATTCTCACTTTTACCTTTCTCAAAGCACAAAGCATCTAGATCTTACCTTTTTTTTCTTCACGTCTGTCCTCTTTTCTTCAGATCTGACCTCTTTTCTTCAGATCTGACCTCTTTTCTTCAACACAAAGCTTTATAACTCAAGTATAATACTGAGCACTATAGTGAAAGATCTATGCATAGAGATTCCACAATTTTAGTTTGGGTCTTTGCACAAAGCTTCTTCTTCCTTAGTTCCCAACAATCACAGTTTTAGGTCCTGACAACGGAACCATTTGTTGGAACAGGGGCAGACCCAAGGTTCAATGCTACAACAACACACCAACAAAACCCTAACTACCTGCCTTTTTGGCAACACCTGCGAAGCAGATGAAGTCTCACCCAAGGTAGAGGCAGGGGTGGTTGCAGGACTCAGGTGTCTGCAACCTTAGCTGGGACACAGATCGGTGATTGCAATACTTAACATAACACTTAGAATCGACAGTTCATCAATATTTAACCACTATTCTACTGCACAGATAAAACAAAGCATCACATCATTCACTTAGATCTGATGTATCTAAGCACTTATTATAAAGAGGTAGATTAAATATAGTAGATTCAAGCACTAAGAACATTCACATAGGTCAGATCTACATCCATATACATCATTAACACAAAGCATAAGCATATCTATCTATCTATATCAAAGCACTTTAGCAAGTAAAGACATAAACATATCAAGACATCACACAAAGTATGACAACACAACATTTACGTGGTTCACCCCCACCCTGGTTATACGTCCACCAACTCTTCTTCTTTATTAGCTTCTTCAATAGGTTACATGCACAAAGCCTCAAAACCTTATTCTGCATAGGACAGGAGATCTGCGCAGCTCGCTAGATCCTCCTTCCCTGAGTAGATCTAAGCACAAAACCTTCCACAACCTCTTACAATGAGTTGCACTTAGCTCTGCAAGTCTCACATAGTTGCACAGAGCACTTACAACCTTGATCACACAGATCCAACTTTAGCACTTAGCTATTCCTATCAATTTTTTCATTACATCACCTAGTATTCTATATATACTTTAAAAATAGGCCTAAACATGGGTAAACCCATGGGCCAACATCCCATACCCATTACATAATCCCAAATCCTAAAAAGGACCCAAAAAGGGGCCAAGATCCCGCGATCTCTGCTTCATCTTACGCTCCTCCTTCGACAGGATGTCGAAGTCCCAAAGTAGGTCAAAATTGACCAAAGATCTCTCAAAATTTGGTCAAGGGCCAACACCACTTGTCCCACATGCTTGAGAACTGTATAAGGACCATAAAATTTGGGCTCCAGTTTCTGAAAATGGTCGGCCTTGAGCAAAGTTTTCTTATAAGGTTGCAGTCGAAGAAATACCTAGTCTCCTTCATCAAATTGATGTTTAGAGCGAACTTGCTATGCTTGTTGCTTCATGCGATGCTGAGAAATGACCAAATTATCTTTGAGGGTACAAAGAATAGCCTCTCGAACTGTAAGCATTTGGTCAACCACTTGAACCTTCTAGACACCTGACAGGTGTGAGAGAACTAAAGGTGGATTTTGTCCATATACTGCTTCAAAAGGAGTCATGTGAGTAGTTGTATGGTAGGAAGTGTTGTACCACCATTCAACTAGTGGTAACCATTGAGCCCACTGATTTTTCCTTTCAGATGCAAAACACCTCAAACATGTTTCCAAACACTTGTTGACAACTTCAGTTTGACCATCATTCTAGGGATGATAAGCTTTGCTGAGATGCAATTGGGTGTTTTGTATCCTAAAAAGTTCTTGCCAAAAATTGTTGGTGAAAGTGGGATCTTGATCATAAACAATAGAATGAGGCATGCCATGAAGCTTGAAGACATGATCCATGAAAATGTGAGCCACAATGGAGGTGATAAATGGGTGTTGAAGAGCACATAAATGAGCATACTTGGAAAGACGATCAATGACCACCATGATGATTGAATTGTTTCCCGATTTAGGTAATCCTGTAGTAAAATCCATGGAGATATCCCTCCAAATAGTAGGTGGAATCAAAAGTAGTTGTAGTGTGCCAAGAGATTTGATTATTTCTCCCTTGGTGTGTTGACAAACATCACATTCTGCCACAAAAGTGCTAACGTCCTGTTTCATACCATCCCAAAAAAATGAATGTTTGACATGATCATAGGTTTTGGTAAACCCTGAGTGCCTAGCTGTGGGTGTAGCATGAAGCTCATAAATCACCATGGATTTAAGTTTTGACTATTTACTTAAATACAAGTAACCTTTGTAGCGAAGCTCATCATGATGCCAAGAGTACCTTGGGGAAACTGAAGAATTGGATTGCAATTGTTGGATTGGATGCAAAATTTTGGGATCTTGTAGCCATTCTTGGAAAACAACTTGGAGCCAATATGGTACGATGAAGGAGACGGAAAAAAGGGACCCTTCATCTTCATATTTTCTTGAAAGAGCATCAACAACCACATTTTCTTTGTTTTTCTTGTAAATGATCTCATGATCATATCCAAAGAGCTTAGTCACCCATTTTTGTTGCTCCGAGGAGGAAGGGCATTGCTCCAGAAAATACTTGAGGATTTAATGATCTGTCTTAATTTGGAAGCGCTACCCCAATAGATAAGGGCGCCAGAGATCCACTGCATGCAAAATAGCCAAAATTTTCTTTTTGTAGATTGATTGTCCCAAATGTTTCTCCGATAGTTGTTTGATAGTAAAGGCCAAAGGCCGACCATATTGCATAAGGAATGATCCAATTTCTCTATTGGAAGCATCACATTCCAGGAAAAGGTCTTTGTGAAATCAGGAAGGGCCAGGACCAGAGTGGTGCACATAGCCGCCTTCAAGGCTTGAAAGGCCTGATCAATTGTGAGCGTCCAAGTGAAAGAATTATTTTTAAGGAGAGCAGTGAGAGGTGCCAAAATATTTCCATAATTCTTAACAAACTTGCGATAATAACATGTTAAACCCAAAAAACCACACAAGATTTTGAGAGTCTTTGGGCGAGGTCAATCCTGCATAGCTTCAATCTTCTTAGGATCCACCCTGACACCTGCCTTTCCAACAATATGACCCAAGTACTTGACTTCTGAGGCTCCAAAAACACTTTTAGATTGTTTGAGGAAAAGTTGGTGCTGAGACAGTAGATGTAGAACTCGATCCACATGAGCAAGATGGGATGTCCAAGTTTTACTATAGATGAGGATATCATCAAAGAAAATTAAGACAAAATGACGGAGAAAAGGATGAAAGACATGATTCACGAGGCTTTGGAAAATGGAGGGAGCATTACACAAGCCAAAGGGAATGACCAAAAACTCATAGTGGCCCTCATGAGTTCGAAATGAAGTCTTAGGAATGTCTGCCTCTTTCAAACATATCTGGTGGTATCCAGAACGAAGATCAAGTTTAGTAAAGAACTGGGCACCACTCAATTCATCCAAGAGACCATCAATAAGAGGAATGAGAAATTTGTCTTTGACGGTGAGCTTGTTGAGGGCGCGAAAGTTAGGAGACATGTGCTAGGAGCCTTATTTCTTAAGGACCATGACCACAAGAGAACAATAGGGGCTTGTACTAGGACATATAACACATGCAGTGAGCAATTCTTGAACAATTTTCCCAATTTCATTTTTCTGGGAAAAGGGATGACGATAGGGATGAACATTGGGAGGAAGGTTGTCGGGGACATGGGGAATGGAATGATCATAAACACCATGAGAAGGAGGAAGTACCTAGGGTGCGGTAAAAGTAGCTTGATGTTGGGAGAGGATAAATTGGAGGTCCACCGACACAGAAGATGTCTCAGTGGAATGAATGGAACGAAGTTGTGCAATAATGCCAGAATGACCTTTATTAAGGAGATTTTCCATGTGATGGGAACTGATGATCTCAGGGGAACCTCCTGTGATGCCTTGGAACTTATATTGTTGGCCCTCCTGGTTGAATTGCATGGTTAATTCCTTAAAATCCACGAGAATGGGGCCCAAAGTCCTTATCCATTCGACACCCAACACAATGTCACAGTGACCCATGTTGATAACAAATATATGATATTTCATGTGGTATTGACCAATTTCAAGGACTCGCCATTGACAATCATGATTTGAAATTTTTTTACTGCATGGATATAACAATTATTTTCTTGGGAAATGCGGTGATGAATAAAATTATGGGTGCTTCCACTATCAATAATGATGATGACCTTCCGATGCTTAATGTAACCAATTAGCTTGAGGGTTTGGGGAGAAAATAAGCCAGTGAGAGCATTTAGGGAAATGACCGGTTCAACTTCGGGAGGGTCGGAAGGTGAGGTCATGTTAGTGGGTTCAGGTGACTCGGCCACAGGGGGGGTTCGACGTCTTCTTCAGAAACATCCTCGGAGATGGCCATAAAAATATTTTGTTCCTTACACTTGTGCCCATGAAAACATTTCTCATCACAATTATAACAAAGGCCCTTGAGTTGGCGTCCAACCATTTCTGCCTTGGTCAATGTGACATAAATAAAAATATAATAAAAATAATAAATAAAAAATACAAATAACTAATAATTAATAATTAGTAATGAAGAGTTATGACATCCTAATGAAATGATGTATATCTTCATGAAAGGGTACCCTATGTGGGTATATAAGGCCCGTATTTCTCATTGTAATATCATCTCATATTCATATACATTATTTAATATATTATCCTTTATGGATTATAACATGTTGTCTTACCTACTTTGGGTATTTATCTGGTGAACCGACTTGGTTCACCACAATGGTATCAGAGCTTCATCGCGATCCAAATTTTGGCCACAAATAGAGTTTCACTAAAATCAGGTCTTTGACCTCATATTGTCCATTGGTCATTTATAAATCAAATCTTTTACACATTTCAACAAAAGTAAAAAACTCATTATGCACAAAATTAAAAAAAAAAAAAAGAAAAAAAAGAAAAATGTTTTTCTTAAGGGGCACGTGAAGAAGTATAAGTGCACCAAAAAGTTTGAAAGAAATATTCCAGATTTGGCATTGGTTAAGTTAATTGTCATTTAAAAAGTGAGAAAAAGTAATTTAAAAGAAAATTTTCAAAGAAGAGGAAAAGTGAATATTTTATTCTACCTTTGGAGATTTACCATCCCATGGTTTTGGAAAACCATTGGCCCATGGTATTCCATACCATATATAATATATATATGTGTGTGTATTTTCCTCTAAATAAGTATTTCACAAAACTTAGGGTCACGTTTGTTGAGCCCTAACCACCGCTAACAAATAGTCAAAGAGTATAAAAAGGATTTATAAGGTACTTTTTATAAAGTATAAAAATGATTATAAAAATTGGAGTGAAAAGATATATAAGAAGGAAGGAGTATAAGTAAAAGATTTCTTTTGGAAAGTGTGAAGGTAATATTAAATTATTTTTCATTAATTACCAAGGAAAAAAAGAAGAAGAAGAGATTAAGTGAATATAAAATTACTTTTTGTAAAGTATAATGAAAATATTCAAAGTTTTTAAACTCTCTATATATAAAAAGAAGAATTATCAAGGATTATTTTCTTAAAAGAATATAAAGGAATATTAGAGGAAGATATCTATTAAGTTAAGAATCTTAAGTCTTATTATTCTTAACGGGATATTATAATAATTATCAGGTCAATTCAAATTAAAAAATGGATTTTAAGGAATGAATATTTTCCAGTAAAAATCATCCATCAAATTATTAACATTTAGAGGAAATATTCAAGAAAAAGAAGTTAGCATCCACATTTTCCTAGATAAGAAGAAAAATCATATAAGTATGGATTTGGCGAATCAATTAATAATTCTAAAGAAAAATGTAATCGAAACAAAAGACTTTTTTTGTTGCAATAAATATGACATAAAGGATTTATCGTTGACACTCGAAGATTATAAACTCGTATCGAATTTCGAGGTTACAACTATATATGAAAAATAGGTTGATATAATTCTCGACTCTACTTGGTTAGAGATGCTGTGTAGCTTAATGTTAAACCTTGAGAAAAAGTTTTTAATGTTTTCTTACAAGAAGAAAAAAATAAAATTACATGATGTCTCAGTGAAGTCAGATTCAATATCTACATCAAAAAAACTTGATCAGATATCCAAAATTCCACTTTTAGATAAACAACAATTAATACTTGAGATCCAAAAAGAGTGTGACAAAATTATCATAGATAAAGACACAAAAATTTGTCGTCTAAAGAACCATAATCAAATTTTGGTCACACAAACAAGAAGTTGAAGAATGAGAAGAAATCACAAAAGGAAAGGTTAGAACAATTTTACAGTAAAGAAGCAATGACCAGTGAAGAAACAACAATTGAACCTATTGAAATCAAGAATCTTCCAGTTAAAAAAATCCAAACCTCAGAGAAGGGAATAAACACCGATCTAGTTGAATTACCAATAGTATCAAGAGTTGAAGAGAGATCCAACAAACAAGATTCAAAAGATATTCGAGTGCTTTATCGTCATCCAAATCACAAGAGTTGTTACGACCAACAACAAAGTCAACAGGAATATAAACAATGTTCTTTTTACTGACAACTAAACTACAACATTGTAAAGGAACAAATACAAAATAGACAACTTGTATGGAACCATGAAATGAGAAGCCTTGTCAGAACAATCGATAATCGAGCAGTTCCAATGAAGGTAGATATGGGATGGGTCACTCCCCAAAATATGAAAAACATCAGTTTAGGAATTCAAAGGTTATATCATCTTGTTTGTATCGCAACTACAAGCACAAAATATATTGAGAAGACAATGCGAGCCAAAACAAAAGTTAAGGGGAAGACTTCAATATTTATGCTTTGAGGACAAAGCATGTTTAAGGGGAAGGTAA
>ML827960.1:0-18896 GCA_009831015.1 Picea engelmannii
ATATCTCGCCTCATGTTTTTCAAGTAAAACATTTTCACATCAAATTGTACCAACCTGGTACACTTGCTCAGTTGCAACTTAATCTGAACAATTGTGTGTCGGTTCTATGTGCTTTTTGCAAAGCATTATCTATCTCATTGATTGAGATTATGTCCTCTACTCTCTCTGCAACTGTTCCTTTTGGGATTGGGACTCTGCACCTACAGCTACTATTTTTGAGGCTAAGAATGACGCATCCATTCTCACTGTAGTTGTTGAAATCTCAGAGTAGCTCCTCTACTCTATCATAGTAATATCTTCATCTGAAACTGAGAGTGTCTCAATAAGTGACATTGAAGGTAGTTTTTCCTCTTTCTTTCGAGGTGAATCAATATTCTACTATAGTCATGTTTCCATGGCCCGATTCATGTACTACACCATCTAGCACTGGAGGTAACTCAATCTTGAATATAGGGACAGTCATACCTACTCCTTTTGAATCTTGACTTACTCTGAGTCTACAATATCATGAGAGTCTCAACAATATATACTTGGTGTTGGTTAACAAGTCTTAATATGAAAAATTGAGTCAGACCTCAAATGAATTATGCTTCCTGTCAAGGTAGCCTCATGGTCCACTGACCAGGTCTTCTCATTGGGAAACTACATGACACTGTGATCCATACATGATGTTGATGTGTGAAACTAATGAGCTCTCATATTAGGGACATTATCTTTTATAATTTTAATGTTCTCGTTTCACAATAGACAATATTACATTATTGTCACCCAACCATAGGCACACATGCCACCCCTGAGCATAGAAACTATTTTTGACTTTAAATGATACCTTGTTGGATTCCTGTACCAGGGATAATGATCCAACAAGATAAGATTAAATGCATAAAATATAATGTTATTAAACTTAAAATTGAAATCAAATATGATGGGTGCATACCTGAAGCCTGCATTTTCAGACAGCTTGCTTGATTTGTACGATGACTAGATGAATAATGATACTTGTTCATAACTTGCACTTGACCCTCACAAAAAATTTCCAGCTCTTTTACTACTTGAAGTATAATGAGGGAAGAAAATAAATACTACTATTAATTCCACTTGATATAGATCAAGTGCTTTGGAAGCACTAAGTCCTATATCATAGAAGATATGGTTCATCTTAATCATCTTCTTTTGTTCTTTTCCAACCAAGTTCATCTTCTTCTGCGAAATGAGTATGATGTCTTTTAAACTTCCTGTTTCTATTCTGGTCTTTTTCTTGGGGACAATTTCTTGCAATATATCCCATCTTTTGGAAAATGAGGTATCTGAATCTTGAGATATCTTTATGAGAATCTTGTCCTTTATGAGGTTTTTTAAACTTCTTGTGAGAGTGAACTTCTTTCTTGTTATTTCCTTTTCTTGTGTGAGATGTTAGCGCTTGATCTTCATTTATTTCTATCTTTTCTTTTCTTGCCTCTAATATGGATTCTTCTTGAGTACAGTATTCCCACAATCTAATGAACTTAGTTAACTTCCTTCTAGAGCAGATTCCTTGGATGGAGGATTCCCAAGAATTTTGGAGACCATTCAGTGTGGTCATCGTTAACTCAACTTCTTCAATTGAGTCTCCAATAGCTTCAAGTGGTTCTTTAATCTGGGACACCCTTGTGAAGTAAGATTGTATGGTTTCTGAATTTTGCATCTTCACATTCTTGAGTTGTGTCATTAAGGTCATTTTTCAATTGATGTTCTTTCCTTCAAACAGACGAGATAAGCCACCCCTCATTTTCTTTTGGGTTTTTAATTCTCAAACATGAGGAATCAAGTGGTTATTTATGGAGTCAGTAATGATCCTCTTCTCTTTTATCAGATCCTTCTTATATTTGGCTTTGGCCTCATCTCCCTCTGGATATTCAATATCATTTTCAACAAAACTTACAAGGCAATTATCTTCTACAATGAGCATTACTCTATACTTCCATGCTCGGAAGTCATCAACTCCTTCAAGCTTGGTATTGGTAGTCATCCTTCTTGGAACAAGTAAAATAACAAATAACTTTTCAAGATATGGATATTAGACCTTAACATAGAGATTTGTGAGCCAAGGATAAGTTATGTCACAAAATCTATAGTAGACCTAGGGTTTATGAGGAAACCCTAATTTTTCAACTTGTAAAATTTTGTATTTTGGTCCAGGGAATATATTCAACCTGCCTAGGCAAGTTACTAGGTGTGCTTACTTTCTCCAGCGACTTCCTCAAACTAGAAAAATGTCACAGCTAGGGTTTATGAAGTTGCACGGAGTTGATGTTGATATTATGGTAGTTGCGGAAGGAATTAACCTCCATTGTGACCTTTGACAAGATTATAATATTTTGGAGGCAAGAAAAGAATTGAATATAAGGCTAGAAGAGATGTTGGCTAAAGGAGATAATCAATATTAATTAATTAGCACCCAAAATGAGAAGTCATCCCTGACAGTTTGGAAGAAACAGTATAAATACAGGAGGCCAGTCTTCACTTTAGACACAATTCTCAGAATCACAAAGATACACTTGTGTGCACTGTAGTTGGGTAGTTTTGTGCGCAAGTCTTAGAGAAGGTGTTCCCGCCAGTTCTAAAGTCTATGGTTTCAATATTTATGGGTTGGACTCTCTGATCAGTCTTGGTTACCTCTTTATTGGTGCATTAGCCTTGGTTGGCTATGTATTTGCTACCAGAATTCTTCTCTCTATCAAGGTCAAGGTGCTCGAGGGTGGCATTAGTTCCTATGGTTGGGTGGCAATATTGCTATATTGTCTATGGTTAAACAAGCACATCCAATATTCTAACAGGTTATGGGCCCACACCTCCTTCATTCAATATAACCACTAGAAGGGAGCATAGCCATAAGGATACTAAGCTCATTGAAGAATTGCTAGTAGGGTTTCTAGCAGGAGCAGTTACTAAAGCACTGTTGCTAGGGTTACTAGCAGGTGCAGTTGTAGAAACCCTAAAACCCTGATCCAACACCTTATTATGGAACACCTCACTCAAGGAGAAGGTATTCAAGTGTGCCTTAGTCTAGCGCACCTCTTGGAAAGTCTAGTGCACCTCTTGGCACTCTCAGAAGGCTGAAACATCAAAGTTGAAATTTTGGGTCAAAGCTTGACCAGTCATTAGTCAACCGAAGTCATGAATGAAAAGAATAGTCATCTACACTACTCAGCACTCACAAGAACGCTTGAAGATGACATTTGGATAATTGACAGTGGATTTTCTAGGCATATGATAGGAGATCAATCCAGATTCTCCAATATAAATGAAAAGAATACATCGTACAAGATAGATCTTGGAGACAAAAGCACTTACCCAGTCGAAGGAATTGGTCAAGCCTCCGTCAAGTTGAAAATAGGTAACAATGTTCATTTGAGCAATGTCTTATATGTACCTGGTTTAGAAAATAATCTTGTATCCATATATTTCCTAGAAGACAAAGGAAATATAATAGCTTTTGTAGATGGAAAAGTGTTATCTTGGCCTAGAGACTCCAGCATAAAGAATGCTAGGGTTATTGGAACCCGTGAAGGAAATCGATACAGACTACTAGAAACAAATGATGAAGCTCTTATACATAATGAAGTCAATCTCAATGAACTTTGGCATAGAAGGTACACTCATATTAACTATCAAGCATTACCCTTCCTCAAAAATATGGTTGAAGGAATACCAGAATTACAGTCTACACATGAAGGAATTTTCACAGGATGTGCTCTTGGAAAGAATATCAAGAAACCATTCCCAAGAAGCAACAATAGATCTAAGGAGACTCTATATCTAATACATGCATATGTTTGCAGTCCGATGCCAATCAAATTTCTAGGAGTTTCTCTTTACTACGTAATATTCATAGATAATTACTCCAGAAAGACCTGGTTATATCTCTTGAAGACAAAGGATGAAGTATTCAACAAGTTTCAAGAATTCAAAGTAGAGATAGAGAAACTCACAAACAAGAAAATAAAGACCTTGAGAATAGATAATGGAGGAGAATACACATCCGAGGAATTCGTTGCCTTTTTCAAATCAGTGGGGATTAGGAGGGAGTTGATTGTTCCTCATAGTTCTCAACAAAATGGTGTAGCAGAAAGGAAGAACAGATCTATTGAAGAAACAATGAAGGCACTATTGAACGATCAAGGTTTATCTATGTATTTATGGGGAGAAGCAACCATGACAACAATATGTGTTCAAAACATAAGTCCTCACTGCATATTGAAGGATATGAATCCAGAAGAAGCCTTCCCAGAAAAGAAACCTAATGTGGAACACTTAAGAATCTTGGGATGCTCTGTTTACTTTCACATTCCCAAGGATAAAAGGAATAAATTAGAACCCTCGGGAAAGAAGGGCATATTCATGGGATATAGTGAATCATCCAAGGCTTATAGAATCTATATCCCAGAACAACATAAGATTGAATTCAACAAAGATGTAACTTTCAAAGAAATATGGCTTTCAAGAAATACATAGAAGAAACTATAGAAGAAGAAGAGTATGGAGAGCCTATTGAAGAAATAATATGTTGTCTATAAAGTTAGAATGAATAAAAATAACAACTTGATCATTGGATGCAACCATGTGAGACCATTGATTTAGATAATGTACCCAAAACCAAGAAACGACCATCTTGGCTTGAAGCTACCCTACAAGAAGAAGAAAGACTCAAAGCCCCAAGTGGGACCTTCAGAAAAAGTAAGAATCCCAAGAGATTCTCCAGCTATGCAGCATGTATGAAAAAGCTTCTAGACGAAGAACCTACCATGTTTGAAGAGGCAGTTCAGAAGAAACAATGGAAATAAGCCATGACAGAAGAACACCAGTCCATCATGAAAAATGATGTATGGGAAATTGTGCCTAGACCTAAAGAAAAATCAATAGTAACTTCAAAATGGGCCTATAAGATCAAACATGCAACATATGGAAGCATGGAAAAATATAAAACAAGGTTCATAGCTATATGGTTCTTCAAGAAGGAGGGAGAAGACTATGATGAAACATTTGGTCATGTTGCCAGATATACTTTTATTAGAGCTATCATGTCTCTTTCCACTTCCATGGGATGGAGTTTACATCAGATGGATGTAAAGACATATTTCCTCAATGGAGCAATCGAAGAAGAAGTATACATTGAACAACCTCAAGGGTTTGAAGTACATTCCAGAGCCACTCGTGTTTGCAGACTAAAGAAAACTTTATATGGACTCAAGCAAGCCCCAAGAGCTTGGTATGCCAGAATAGACAGCTACCTAATCAGACTTGGTTTCTCCAAAAGTCATGCAGATCCAAATATTTACTACAAAGTCATGAATAATGCACCTTTGATTCTAATGCTATATGTTGACGATCTATTCCTAACTGGTGAAGAGTCTCTCATCATCCAGTGAAAAAAGGAACTATCTTCTGAGTTTGATATGAAATATATTGGTCTCATGCATTATTACTTGGTACTAGAAGTATGGAAAAATCATGGTGAAGTATTCCTTGGACAAGGAAAGTATGCAATAAATATTCTACAGAAGTTTGGAATGATGGATTGCAAATACATGGACACTCTTGTGACCAAAAACATAAGAAAAGTAAGAGATTATGATTCTGATCCAGTAGATCCATCCCTATATCAACAATTGGTTGGCTCATTGATGTATTTAGTAAACACTCAGACACACATTTGATTTTCCATAAACACACTAAGACAGTTCCAGGTGGAATCCATACATGAGCATTGGATAGCTGCAAAGCATGTTCTAAGATATATTTGTGGGAAACTAAACTATGGTTTAATATATACCGCATCCAATGATATACAACTTCATGGATTCATAGATCCAGATTGGGAAGGAAGTGTAGAAGATAGAAGGAGTACTTTAGGGATGTGTTTCATCTTGGGCTCCACTATGATATCTTGGGGTAGTAGGAAACATAAGTATTTCGCACTCAGCACAACAAAAGAAGAATATATTGCATTATGTGAGGCATGTACAAAGAAATATGGTTGAGAAAGCTAATTTTCAGATTATTTGATCAGGTTCCGGATTCAACCATAATACAATGTGACAATCAGAGTTGTATAAGGCTATCAGAACACCTAGTGTTTCATGAACGGTCAAAACACATTGAGATCAAATACTACTTTATTCGAGATAAATTCTAGGAAGGAGAAGTAAAGCTCCAGTATATCCCCATAGATGAGAAGACTGCAGATATTCTGACAAAGCCTCTGTCCAAAATAAAGATTGCATATTTTCGAAAAAAATTGGGGATTGTGGAAATAACTCCCTTAACTGAAAGGGAAGATATGAATCTCTAGGTTGGGAGGGAGCACTGACATATCATTGATTTGAGGATAGTCATTTTAAAGTTTGGAAAATGGTCCAGCTTGGGAATTTCCTTTCCAGTTTGGAAAGTGGTTTGATACTTCTGACGGACAAGCATTTTTCCAATTTGGAAAATTGTCCAGATCGAACGGTCATTTTTCGTAATGAAAGTGGTTCGATGGATTGATGATGTACCATAGACAATGATTCCATTTGTGGCCAGTGTGGGGGGATTTTCTAGGAAAATCTCTCTTCTTGACAGTCACTCTCAGTAGTGGTCAAGAATATTTCTCAACCTCACCAAACAGTCATTCTTTCAAAGCTCACAATTGTGAGCAGTTTCGAAGAATGCTCTATTTTGGAGGTTGGTGCAGGACAATCATTTCCTTAGGAAATGGTCTAGACAATCATTCCATGGGGAAGATTCATTCTCTCCAGATTTCACTTTTTTTAGTGTTGGAGGAATGGTCCAGGTTCATCAATCAAGGATAGACATTCCCTAGGTGAGACTCATTCTCTCCAGGTTTCACTTTGTTTAGTGGCGGAGGAATGGCTCGGATAGGTGAATGGTCCAGGCTCATAAATCAGGTAGTTATTATTCCTTGCTTGAGAAGAATAGTCTAGATATCCCATCATTGATGTTCTACTCTGAGGGTGGATGCTCTTCCATATCTCACAAATATGAGTGGAAGAATGGCCCAAATGACTTAGTTTATATCATAACATTGTTTCTGTGCAGGTTGATATCAGTTGATATGATTACCATGGAGATTTCATGTCTCCAGACAGTAGAGGTATGCTACTGTGGTGGATATGTTCCACTATTTTTTACTATGTGCAATAGATTGAGAAGTTGTGTACTACTATGGATAGACATAGTCCTATTCTATCAGTTGACATTGTACCAGTTATCATGGAGATTATCCAGTTGGATAAAAATGACGATTCTCATGATTTAATTAGCATGTGTGGCTACAATGATGCTTCTAGTTGAATGGTTTTTTTGTTCTCAAGACCATTATCTGTTATACCTCCCTAGCTAGTAGGGAGTGTTGATATTATGGTAGTTACGGAAGGTATTAACCTCCATTGTGACCTTTGAGAAGATTAGAATATTCCGGAAGCAAGAAAATAATTGAATATAACCCTAGAAGAGACGTCAACTAAAGGAGATAATTAATATTAATTAATTAGCACCTGGAATGAGAAGTCAGCCCTGATAGTTTGGCAGAAGCAGTATAAATATAGGATCCCATTCTTCACTTTAGACACAATTCTCATAATCCCAGAGATACACTTGTGTGCACTGCAGTTGGGCAGTGTTGTGCGCAAGTCCTGGAGAAGGTGTTGCCACCAGTTTTGAAGTCTATGGTTTCGGTCTTTCTGGGTTGGACTCTCTTATCATTCTTGGTTACCTCTTACTTTGTGCATTATCCTTGGTTGGCTATTGATTTTCTACCAGAATTCTTCTCTCTGTCAAGGTCAAGGTACTCGGGGGTGACATTAGTGCTTATGGTTGGGTGACAATATTGCTATATTGTCTATGGTTAAATGAGCACATACAATATTCAAACAGTTGCAATAGCTGCAACAACAGTTGCAGTTTACAAAATTCCATCCAAATGAGAATTTATTCATAGGAAGAGGTGTGTTAGGGTTAGGAGAGTCTTCCTATGATATTAGCTTCTTCAGTGAGTTATTTTGTGGTGTTAAAATGCCTTGTTTCAGGCCCTCTCTGAAACCAAAAGTTAACTAGATTAGTGTTCTTTTATTTTTAATCCATTAGCACAATAACTGCATATAAAGAATCATTGAAAGAATAAAATTCAAATCATACACAATATTTACCCTAGGGAAACCCTCTAGGGGAAAAACCAAGAAAACTTCCTAAATATAGATTCACCAACCAAGAACAATGTCTCTCTCCAAGAGAGAACTAACAAAGAAGATGATCCTCCTCAAACCCTTGACTAGGGAAGAGCAGCGCACTACATAACCAATATATACCAAATAATTAAACCAAGAACCTCTACAATGTCACCTCCTAGCTACAGTAGCTTCTCCCTCGAATACTTGCGCACTTATCTTATTAGCTATAGAACTTGTGTGTTGTGTGTGTTCAAATGAGGCACTAGCTTCCCTTATAAATAGTAGTTTGGCTAGCCTAAAATTAGGTTTGGTCCAACCTATCACTTTATCCTTTTATTTTTCATTTTACTTTTCAAGGCACAATAGGGCCGACTTTTACAAAGGCACAAAAGGGTCGTCTTAAAAAATATAATATAATAATTTTCTATAGGGTTTTGTCTTGGTCAAATACAATAAGAATATCTTCTAAAGCTACTCAAACTCCAACAATAACCTTCAAATACCAACTATGTCCAAAAAAAATCCCAACACTCACTCCTTCATATTGCCTTTAATGAAACTAGGGAGGAGATCCATGGAATTCTACTCAAGGCATTAGCCACCACATTCTCCTTTCCCTTGATGTACGGAATTCCAAAATTGTGCTTACTCATGAATCCACTCCATCTCCTCTGTCTAAAATTTAGATGAGTCCAAATATTTAGAGCTAGCAATAGCTATCATCATGGATTCCAAGTCTAAATCATGCATAGCATAAATCTCCTTGTGTTTCTTCATCTTCCTAGACATATATGCTATCACTACCCCATATAGAATTAACATAACATCCAACCCTTGTTTTGAGGCATCCATGTAGACTATGAATTTTTTATCCATATCAGTCACTCACAGGATTAGCATGCTAGTTAGTAATATCTTAAGCCTAATGAATGCAGTGTCTTTGTCACTGGTCCACTCATATTTGATTCTCTTGTGCTAGAAGATAGTGATGGGGTTTCTAATATTTGAGAACCCTTTCTCACAACTTTAATAATATCTATCTAACCCCATGAATATTTCCACCTCATGAGAATTTTTCGATACTGACCAATCCATTATAGCCATCACCTTTGTCAGGTCCACATAAATTCCTTCTCCTAAAATAATATGACCAATATAATGAATCAGTTTTCAAAAGAAAGAGAATTTTGACAACTTGTCATACAACATTTTTTATTTTAAGTATGATAACACTAATTCCAAGTGCTCCTCATGTTCCCTTTCATTCCTAGAATATATGAGAATATCATCTAGAAAGACTCGCACAAAGTGGTCTAAGTAATTTCAAAATACATTGTTTATGAGGCTCACAAATATAGTTGGTGCATTGGTTAAAATGAATGGAAGCACTATGAACTCATAGTTCCCAAACTGAGTTTGAAAGGAAGTCTTAGGAATGTCACCTTCCTTGATCCTTAAATGGTGATAATATGACTACATATTGATTTTTGAGAACATTGTTGCTTCTTTCACTTGACCAAAGAGATCATCTATCTAAGGTATCGAGTAACTATTCTACAATGTGACTCAATTCAAATCCCTGTAATCTATACACAATCACAAGGAACCATATTTTTTCTTGAAAAATATTATTGGTGCAATGAAGGTGAAACACTGGGCCAAATAAGCCCTAAGTCCAATAGTTCCTTCTACTACATTTGCAACTCTTATAGTTCTATATCTATCATCCTATACTGTTTCTTGGAAATTGGATCCACATTGGTTTTTAGCTTGATCGTGAAATTAAGTTCCCTCAAATTTTTTGGGAATAAAATCCTTGAATTTTGAAAAAAAATGGGTACTGATCTAAAGAGCATCCCTTCCTATCACTTACCACTATGACTTCATGCAAGAGACATCCTTACCTCAAGAAAAAATTAACTTTCATTATTCAGATGAAATGTAGAGACACCTTCCTCTTGATATCATGGATCTCTATCGTCCTTCCTTCCACATCTAACCAAATCACTCTCTTCTTGAAGTAGTCTACAAAATCTTGATAGCTTCTAGCTACTCCATACCAATAATTAGATCATACACCCCCAGGGTAGTGACATACACCCTTAACCTAGTTTTGCACACCCCTAGGTCGACAAAACATTTCTCAACACTAGGTCCTACTGCTTTCTTTACCTAAGAATCCATATCAACTTATTTAAATTCGTCAGGCTCATAGGTTTCCAACCAGAATTTTTCTAATGCATATGGTGAAATGAAACTATATGTTGCATAGAAATCAAATAAGAATTTAAATGTGTCATGATTTAGCATACCAGATGAATCCACCATAGTGGATTGATGTTTTTATTCATGATTTTTAACCATTTCATAGATCTAATGGTTACTATATTCCTTCCCCATTGAGGCATTTCCTTATCTATGGTACCATATTTTGACTCATGGAAGTCGCACTGGTAATGAGGTTCCATGCACCCCAACAAGTAATTTGGGGAAAAATTTGTATATTTTTTTGTGGTGACCTATAAATTGAGTTCCTTCCCCTAGAACCTCTTCCCCTAATAACATATCCCCGTGAAATTCTTGGACTCACATAAGTCTCTAATGATTCCTAAGATGTTTCACTTGTTTCCATTGAAACACTTGTTGCAACCATTGTAGGTGTAGCTCTATTTCCATAAGGAGGTGGCCTAGAACTTCCTGTTAGAGCAAGATTTGCCTCACCCTATGCAATCTTGCAGAGAGGGACTTATTCCATTCCCCCATTCAGACTCATTTTCCCTGATGATAAAATCAAGAGATAAAAATATAAATTTTTCCACTTGTATGCACCTTGGAAGCTATAAAGCAAGCATATACATTGGCTGCTCCACTACAGCCCGCGTACATCGAGATTTGTGCCAAAAAATCAAAATTAAATGTCAATTTTTCATGTGACGACATGAGATATATGATCCTTAGCCTTCCATATATTGGAAACGTTCTGAACCGGCCCTTCAATTTCATTTTGAATGATATAAAGAAGCCAATTCCAAGCTATGGAAAAGGAGAGAGAATTTAATTTTGAGAGCAAAGTTACTCTGGAGAAATTATTTACTTCATATTGAGTCTGCATCCCTTTGTCCTTTAAGTCTGAACACAGTGTTCAACCCCCAAGCTATTCCCTTATTGATGGAGAACCTCTTTGTCTCCCTTATATGAGCTTTCCTTTGGTGGAGAATTGAAGTGGGGGAGGCCCAGTTGGAAGGAACTCAGTTTCTTGGTTCCAAACCGTGCCGACACGAAAGTCTGTAATATTTTCACTTCTACTGATCATTTATTAATAGAAATACTCCTTTCCCATCCAATTGATATCTTGCAAATATATGTATTATTATCCATGGGCGTATTTGTTATGTATATTGATGGATTATGATATCTAATGTGCTAACCTTTTATATTTCCACCATATGCTTGTTTTCACTTGTTTGTTGAGAACTTGTTGTGGGTATATAGCTTTGGGTCAAAGTTCTCAACGGTGGACATCATCGAACATCTAGACATGGTAGGCCTCTTTCTTATCTTACTTGCACATTGGTTTATATATCATGTTGTTGGGATAGAGTTTATTTCTACAGTCATTTCCGTCTATTGTGGTTCATCCTAACCATAGAGAGATTTTCCTCATAACAGAATTGGAGACCATATTGGGGATGAATCTTCTTTCTTAGGGTTTGAAGTACTTTTCTCCTTAGATTTATCTCATTTCTATTGTGGCTCTTATCGTATCATTGCTTGACAGCTCTTGTTCACTTTGGGTCTGAGTTTTCAGCCTTTCTCCCTTGCCTGGCCTTGTTTCAAATCATATACGTGTCTTTTTCCCTGATAGATGCATGTACACGCAGGTTGTCTTATTGCAAGCTACGTATATATGCTATGTTTGCCCAAACATATGCGTACACACTTTTTCCTTGCCTATTTTCTTGGTTTGGTGTTTGTTGGGTGGGATTTGATGCTTCTTGAACCTTCTTAGGTCCATGTAGTGCATGTTGAGTGTCTGTGGGATGACATGAAACCGTCTTTTGGTTGAATTTTTGGGTGAAGTTTTTCTCCTCATATTTTCATTTTTATTATCTTGGTACATTGGGCTGGGTGTTTCTTTGCTTGATATCATGCTTGAGTTATCTCTTTTTTATACACAGTAGGGCTATATATCACGTTGCTTTTCAATCCATGCATTTTCAGTTTCGATATATTGAAAATACAAAAACATAGGCATTTTGCATTGCTTGGCATTTTTGTCTTTTGAGTTTTTATCATTAGCTTAGTGCATACAGTGAAAGATTTCATTTTACTTCTTAATTGAAGAGTTGAATTTCAAAATTGCATCGTTTTTAGAAGCATATCATACATTAAAAGTTAAAGTTAGTAATTTGCATTATTTTCATATTTACTTTTCTTGCAGTTTCATAACACCACGAGTTTCATCACAATACCTTTTTGAGTAATCATGGCCATAAAATCAACGCTATGATTTAAAATTTATTAGTAACGATTTTATTTTCTAGGGTGCAGAAACTAGCCTAGGATTTAGTGCCTTGGAAGAGAATTTTTTGAGTAAATTTATCCAAGGTAATTAAATCAACATATGTGTCTGAGTCATGGAGTGGATAAATCCATTGTATAATTGGTAATATCAGGAGGATTCTCTCACACCGAAGTTAATCATGAGGTCACGCAAAGTCGGTTGAATGGATATCCCCCTGATACCTTCCTAGTGTCAGAGATATTTCTGGGGATCTATTCATATCTGGGGATCTTGTTAGTGCCTTTACCTCCGTGAGAGGTGGTGCTTTCAAGGTTTCAGGATTTTCTACCCTGCCCATATGGTGGACCTGACTTACGAATGCTCACCTATGCATCAATTATATAGTGGTTGATTAGTTTCTTGAGTTAGGTGTCTCATATGTTACTTGTAGAGGTTATTCTACAGGTACCCTGGGTCAGATAAGGGTCGGACAACACACAACCTTTATGGAGGATTACCTCTCTGGGGGGATCTGACCGACTGGTTAAGCCCACGAGGGCCTTTATAACTAATTTTGTTACCTCTGATATTTAGCAGGGAGTCTCAAGCCCCTCTTTGGTGAGACATACCTTCTCTAGGGAGGGAGGCCACTCAACCACTTTACCTTGTTTGCATGCATATTGGTCGTTTGAATTTTGGTGTGCTCTTTGCTTACTAGTTAGCCTTAGGATAAATTTTTTATCTTTAGAGTCTTAAGTCATCGTGGACTCAGACCAGCCTCCCTATCGGTCTCATCACTTGTTACAGTTACCACTGTATTTCATGTCCTTTCCTTCTAAAAGGCGTAGAGTAATTATATGTGGTACACACACATCCATCATTCAGACTTGTGATTCTACAAGGATGATTACTAAACCTGGTATTCAGAATTATGGGAGCCCTTCGACTCCCATACCCACTATAGTTAATGGCACCCCTTCGAATCCTGCAACCTCTATGGTCGTAGCGCCAGAGGTACCTATCATTACTATGGCCCAACCTATAGTTAATGCTCAAGCTACCACCTCGAACCCCTTTGGGTATCTTGGCCACTCACCGGGATACAATGTTCAGTCCATCCCTATGGCTTCTAGTCCATTTTCTTATGGTATGCCAAAATTCACTTTGCAGTTTTCAAGCTCCATCCCAGTTGTTGACCCTAATGCTAGCATTGGGCTTGGGGGAAGTACACCTCCCTACACTCCTTTTTCATTTGGTGGATCTCAAATCCCTCAAATGACTCCTAATATGGGAGGTATCCCTGCTTTTAACCCTGGGTCAAATCCTCCTACTTCTGGGTGGAATAGTCAACCTGGCGGATAAGCTTTGGCTCAAGTTTCATCCTACAATCCTACCTCCTCGGCGCAAATTCTGACCAATTATTTTGGCATGATGAATCTGACTCTATCCTTCGATTTTCAACCTGGAGGAGGTTAGTTTCACACTTTGGGCAACCCCCAACCTGGATCTAATCTGGTTGGGGGGAATTTCTATAACCCTCAATAGAACATTCCAGCTGGAATGATACCCAACCAACCTTATATGAATCAGACTAGAGGAGGGCCTTATAATGTTGGACAGGGCCATGGTGTTTACCAGAACCCTGGATGGT
This sequence comes from Picea engelmannii, assembly GCA_009831015.1. Lineage (NCBI taxonomy): Eukaryota > Viridiplantae > Streptophyta > Pinopsida > Pinales > Pinaceae > Picea > Picea engelmannii. The sequence goes on from ML827960.1 coordinate 14,363, forward strand.
TTGCAAATACACAAGAACAATATTTCCTGGGAGGTTGGGGCCAGATGTCACAACCCCGTCTCCCTTTTCTGACCACGCTTAATCTGCCAGATTTGGATAAGTTAATGAATGACCTTGTGAGTCATGATCCTACATGGCCCCCGGTCCCCACCAAACTTCCTTTGTACATCCTGAAGTTCGAGGGTAAGAATGGAGAGGATCCTGGTGATCATGTCACTACCTTTCACCTTTGGTTCTCATCAAACTCCCTTAATGACGACTCTATTCATTTGATATTATTTCAATGCACCCTCATCGGAGTTGTTGTGAAATGGTATATTGAGCTACCCAAGGGGGCATATGGGACTTTTAGTCAGTTGGTAATGTTCTTTCTTAACCACTTCCAGTTGCCCATTCGTTATGATGCTAGATTAGAATTATTGTCAACTTTACGCCAGGATACTGCCACTCATATATCAGACCATATCCAGGAGTGGCATAGATGGAAGAGGTTGATTAAGACCCCTATACCCCCAACCTTTATTTTAGAATGGTTTCTTAAGTCTTTGTACACTCCTATCTCGAAGGACATTGCTACCTCCGAGGTTACCACTGAGGAGGAAGATATATTTAGGGCCCATTAGTTAGATTTGATTTATGCTCAGTCTGGGATTTTATGCCACCTTCTTCCTGACGCACCATGGTCTACTTACGACCCTAGGAAAAATCCTGGACCTCATGCCGACAACATTATAGGTTCCGCCAATGTAAAGTCCACAGACTTGGTGACAAACCAGTTGAAAAAGTTGTCTTTAAGGCAGTCTACAGGAGGGAAAACCATGTCTGTGTCTTCCAACCCCACTTAGTTGGTGGATGTACACTCAGTGCAATCATCGACCAATTCGAATGGTAGCCAACAACCAGGAGGGAATAAGAAGAAAGGATGTAATAATCGTAAGGGTGGGAAAAATGGTAATAAATCCAAGGACAATAATAATAATGAGAAGATCGGTAGTAACGTTGGAGAGGGAAAATGAGAAAAATGTAAGGTGAAGTTTCCATGTAAGCTTTGCACAGACGATCACCTTACCCATTTGTGCCCCAAACTTGCAGAAGTTGCGAGGCTATTAGCTCAATCACCCGTCGTGCTGATGAATCCATTCCCACATAATCAACACTTAGCCTCGATCTACTCAAACACCAAAAATGCAACTAGTGGAGGTCAAAACTAGTAGTCGCATGATGGCAACCATTTATGTATCAATATGGTCGATGCGAAAAACGAAGTAGCCACTCAATATTGAGACTATAGTTCTAAACAAACTAAGTATTTTCTATAATCTCCTCCTCCTCCTCCGGAGACGACTTTACAGATTGAGAAACCGGAGCCACTGCCTCATATTCCGAAAGGAGTACTTAAGCGCTCTACCCATAATCCAAATGCTAGAGCCGCCTAGAACTACTCTATTGTTGAGGACCTGGGTCAAACCCCTTGTGTGATGTCGGCTTTAGAGGTACTCCAGACATGTCCTTCATAGAGGAATGCCTTACTCAATGCTTTAGGATCTCTAGAACCCAGTGGATCAAAGGTTATCAAGTTTGATGTTACATATGTTAAGCCTCTCTTTCCTTACCATGTGGCTTTCCAAATCCATGTGGAGTATTCAAAGTATACCATCAAATATGTGGTTGTTGATGAAGGCGCTACTATGTGTGTGATGTCCCTGGTTTGTTGGAAGGCTCTCAATTCTCCGACACTTTCCAAGTCATCGAACATGTTGACTTCTTTTGACGGTCATTCCTTCTGCCCTCATATTATTCTCCTTTCCTTTCCAGTCCAATTAGGTGGGAAGACGATAGAGGTGGAAGTGGAGGTAGTTGATGCACATCTGGATTATAACCTATTACTAGGTCATAATTGGACTTATGCTATGATCATCGTTGTGTCATCTGTCTTCCGTACTCTTTATTTTCCTCATGAAGGGAAGATTGTGACGATCGATCAGTTATCCTTTGTGTGCTCTAGTCCTAATGCATCTCTTGGACCGTTGATCCCTATGATCGAAAATTATCAGTCGGCAACTGAGAATATCGGTGTCGAAATGTATTCTTCCCTTATGGGTACTTTTGAATTCTTGGCTTCGAACCATCACATTTATGCCATGTCCAATAGGCCCGTCTCGACTGGGAAGTCCATTCCTTTCCACACGTATTATTTCAATGATCTGTGGACCCTACCTTCCTCAACTTCATCTTGTGAAGGGCAGTCGCATACTAGGATGGCCATGCCACTATCGGTAGCAGAGATTGTGTATCAAGCTATTCTCGACTCTTCCTCCGATCTCAATCCAGTTCCCTCACCGATGGACGAGGAGGATCTCGTGTCTAGGCTCGTGTGGGCCACTTTGTTGTATTTTTCATAGGATTTCCTCAATGGGAATTTTCCCTCGGACGAAGCCATCATCGAAGCCATGAATGGTTCCGACAAAACTTGGGATGGCATGCATCACCGCTCTTATTTTCTCCCAGAGATTGAAAGAATAGAACAAGATGAATTTCAATCCACTTTGAGTGAGATAGTTGGTCATGCTGTAGTTCCACTTGATACACATAGCATTTATGCCAAAGGAAATATGGTGAGCATTTCTCCTACCATCGTGATCAACACCTCTCGTACCCCTGGTAAGGTTGAAAATGTAAATATCGGTGCAGATTGTTCGCTAGAGGAAATCCTAATCTACACTAAGCTCTTCAAGGAATTATGAGACGTATTTGCTTGGTCCTATGAAGAGATTCCAGGGATCTACCCTCATATTGTCGAACATGAGATTAGAACTTATCCGGATGCTAAACCTATTCGGCAACGTCTTTGAGTTTTCAACCCTCGAAAGGCCCCTGTTATTAAGGCATAAGTGGAGAAGCTACTTAATGTTGGCTTCATCTACCTGGTTCCTTTAACCGAATGGGTATCCAAACCCATTCCTGTATATAAGTAGCAAGGAACCATCCACGTATGTATGGATTTCTGTGACCGGAATAAGGCTTATCCGAAAGATAACTTTCCCACACATTTCATCGATCAAATTCTCAACGCATGTGTGGGAAGCGAAGTATTTTCCTTTATGGACGTATTTTCAGGATATAATCAAATTCAAATCAAACTCGGGGATCAACAGAAGACGACATTTATTTGTCCTTGGGGTACTCTTGCATACTGGAAAATGCCTTTCGACCTTAAAAACATCAAAGAAACCTTTCAGCGTGCCATGAAGTTTCGCTTTTCATGATCTTAAGAACATAGTCGAAGCTTACCTTGATGATCTTGTTGCTCACTCTCGCAAGAGAGTGAATCACGTTACTCACCTTCATCTTGTTTTTGAAAGATGTTGTTATTATAGAATCTGGTTGAACCCTCACAAGTGCATCTTTTGCATTAAGTCTAGTTTCCTTTTAGTTTTTCTAGTATCTGAGACTTGGATCATGGTAGATACACTTAAGTTTGAGGAAATACTTCAGTTTCCTCCCTCGTGCATGATTAGACAACTTCAGGTTTTATAGAAGAAAGATAACTTTCTTCATAGGTTTATAGTGAACTATGCCACTATCACTAAAGGTTTCATGCATCTCTTGAAGAAGGACACACCTTTTATCTAGGATGAGTGAGCCCAGGAGTCCTTCGATGCCTTGAAGAAAGCTTTGGTGTCGGCACCTCTGTTGAAGCCTCCTGACTAGAATAGAGATTACTTGCTTTATATCGTCGCATCTGATGATACGATTGGTATGGTTATGGATCAAGAGGATGATGAGCTCCATGAGAACATCATTTATTATCTTAGTCGAACTTTACTCAATCCTGAACTTAATTACACTCATGTTGAAAAGCTAGCTTTGGTTGTCGTGCACACAGTTCATCGTTTGCGTCATTATATATTAATTTGCAATACTACAATGGTTGTTGATGTCAATCCATTTCAATACATCCTGACCCAACGTATCATCGAGGGAAAATATAATAAGTGGATTGTCATTTTACAGGAGTTTGATCTCGATTTCACTTCCGCGAAATCCGCGAAATCCTTATTCTTTGCAGAGTTGATATCCTATTTTCCATGATTAGATGAGGACGTTATCCATGTTGATTCATTTTCGAATGAACACAATTTTCTTGTCTCATCGTCTGACCCCTGGTATGGATACATCGTTCTTTATCTTCAGACCTTGAAGTTCCCTCAAAATCTCTCACGAGATGAACGATGACGTATAAGATACCAAGTTAAGAAATATACTATCTTTGGTGACACTTTGTATCACCGAGGAATAGACAATATCTTGCATCGTTGTTTAACTCATGGAGAAACTAATTCTGTTCTGAACGATTTCCACAGTGGGACTTGTGGTGGCCATCTATCTAGGCTTGTGTTAAGAACCAAACATCAATATAGCATAGAAAAACTTCAGGAAAGGTACTCAACGCCTTGAAAAAGAGATAATTTCAGATAATAAGCCTCTTCGAGGGGGCAACCTCCTTTTACCCCACTTAAATGTTCAAGTACAA
>ML827960.1:18946-40705 GCA_009831015.1 Picea engelmannii
ATATCTCGCCTCATGTTTTTCAAGTAAAACATTTTCACATCAAATTGTACCAACCTGGTACACTTGCTCAGTTGCAACTTAATCTGAACAATTGTGTGTCGGTTCTATGTGCTTTTTGCAAAGCATTATCTATCTCATTGATTGAGATTATGTCCTCTACTCTCTCTGCAACTGTTCCTTTTGGGATTGGGACTCTGCACCTACAGCTACTATTTTTGAGGCTAAGAATGACGCATCCATTCTCACTGTAGTTGTTGAAATCTCAGAGTAGCTCCTCTACTCTATCATAGTAATATCTTCATCTGAAACTGAGAGTGTCTCAATAAGTGACATTGAAGGTAGTTTTTCCTCTTTCTTTCGAGGTGAATCAATATTCTACTATAGTCATGTTTCCATGGCCCGATTCATGTACTACACCATCTAGCACTGGAGGTAACTCAATCTTGAATATAGGGACAGTCATACCTACTCCTTTTGAATCTTGACTTACTCTGAGTCTACAATATCATGAGAGTCTCAACAATATATACTTGGTGTTGGTTAACAAGTCTTAATATGAAAAATTGAGTCAGACCTCAAATGAATTATGCTTCCTGTCAAGGTAGCCTCATGGTCCACTGACCAGGTCTTCTCATTGGGAAACTACATGACACTGTGATCCATACATGATGTTGATGTGTGAAACTAATGAGCTCTCATATTAGGGACATTATCTTTTATAATTTTAATGTTCTCGTTTCACAATAGACAATATTACATTATTGTCACCCAACCATAGGCACACATGCCACCCCTGAGCATAGAAACTATTTTTGACTTTAAATGATACCTTGTTGGATTCCTGTACCAGGGATAATGATCCAACAAGATAAGATTAAATGCATAAAATATAATGTTATTAAACTTAAAATTGAAATCAAATATGATGGGTGCATACCTGAAGCCTGCATTTTCAGACAGCTTGCTTGATTTGTACGATGACTAGATGAATAATGATACTTGTTCATAACTTGCACTTGACCCTCACAAAAAATTTCCAGCTCTTTTACTACTTGAAGTATAATGAGGGAAGAAAATAAATACTACTATTAATTCCACTTGATATAGATCAAGTGCTTTGGAAGCACTAAGTCCTATATCATAGAAGATATGGTTCATCTTAATCATCTTCTTTTGTTCTTTTCCAACCAAGTTCATCTTCTTCTGCGAAATGAGTATGATGTCTTTTAAACTTCCTGTTTCTATTCTGGTCTTTTTCTTGGGGACAATTTCTTGCAATATATCCCATCTTTTGGAAAATGAGGTATCTGAATCTTGAGATATCTTTATGAGAATCTTGTCCTTTATGAGGTTTTTTAAACTTCTTGTGAGAGTGAACTTCTTTCTTGTTATTTCCTTTTCTTGTGTGAGATGTTAGCGCTTGATCTTCATTTATTTCTATCTTTTCTTTTCTTGCCTCTAATATGGATTCTTCTTGAGTACAGTATTCCCACAATCTAATGAACTTAGTTAACTTCCTTCTAGAGCAGATTCCTTGGATGGAGGATTCCCAAGAATTTTGGAGACCATTCAGTGTGGTCATCGTTAACTCAACTTCTTCAATTGAGTCTCCAATAGCTTCAAGTGGTTCTTTAATCTGGGACACCCTTGTGAAGTAAGATTGTATGGTTTCTGAATTTTGCATCTTCACATTCTTGAGTTGTGTCATTAAGGTCATTTTTCAATTGATGTTCTTTCCTTCAAACAGACGAGATAAGCCACCCCTCATTTTCTTTTGGGTTTTTAATTCTCAAACATGAGGAATCAAGTGGTTATTTATGGAGTCAGTAATGATCCTCTTCTCTTTTATCAGATCCTTCTTATATTTGGCTTTGGCCTCATCTCCCTCTGGATATTCAATATCATTTTCAACAAAACTTACAAGGCAATTATCTTCTACAATGAGCATTACTCTATACTTCCATGCTCGGAAGTCATCAACTCCTTCAAGCTTGGTATTGGTAGTCATCCTTCTTGGAACAAGTAAAATAACAAATAACTTTTCAAGATATGGATATTAGACCTTAACATAGAGATTTGTGAGCCAAGGATAAGTTATGTCACAAAATCTATAGTAGACCTAGGGTTTATGAGGAAACCCTAATTTTTCAACTTGTAAAATTTTGTATTTTGGTCCAGGGAATATATTCAACCTGCCTAGGCAAGTTACTAGGTGTGCTTACTTTCTCCAGCGACTTCCTCAAACTAGAAAAATGTCACAGCTAGGGTTTATGAAGTTGCACGGAGTTGATGTTGATATTATGGTAGTTGCGGAAGGAATTAACCTCCATTGTGACCTTTGACAAGATTATAATATTTTGGAGGCAAGAAAAGAATTGAATATAAGGCTAGAAGAGATGTTGGCTAAAGGAGATAATCAATATTAATTAATTAGCACCCAAAATGAGAAGTCATCCCTGACAGTTTGGAAGAAACAGTATAAATACAGGAGGCCAGTCTTCACTTTAGACACAATTCTCAGAATCACAAAGATACACTTGTGTGCACTGTAGTTGGGTAGTTTTGTGCGCAAGTCTTAGAGAAGGTGTTCCCGCCAGTTCTAAAGTCTATGGTTTCAATATTTATGGGTTGGACTCTCTGATCAGTCTTGGTTACCTCTTTATTGGTGCATTAGCCTTGGTTGGCTATGTATTTGCTACCAGAATTCTTCTCTCTATCAAGGTCAAGGTGCTCGAGGGTGGCATTAGTTCCTATGGTTGGGTGGCAATATTGCTATATTGTCTATGGTTAAACAAGCACATCCAATATTCTAACAGGTTATGGGCCCACACCTCCTTCATTCAATATAACCACTAGAAGGGAGCATAGCCATAAGGATACTAAGCTCATTGAAGAATTGCTAGTAGGGTTTCTAGCAGGAGCAGTTACTAAAGCACTGTTGCTAGGGTTACTAGCAGGTGCAGTTGTAGAAACCCTAAAACCCTGATCCAACACCTTATTATGGAACACCTCACTCAAGGAGAAGGTATTCAAGTGTGCCTTAGTCTAGCGCACCTCTTGGAAAGTCTAGTGCACCTCTTGGCACTCTCAGAAGGCTGAAACATCAAAGTTGAAATTTTGGGTCAAAGCTTGACCAGTCATTAGTCAACCGAAGTCATGAATGAAAAGAATAGTCATCTACACTACTCAGCACTCACAAGAACGCTTGAAGATGACATTTGGATAATTGACAGTGGATTTTCTAGGCATATGATAGGAGATCAATCCAGATTCTCCAATATAAATGAAAAGAATACATCGTACAAGATAGATCTTGGAGACAAAAGCACTTACCCAGTCGAAGGAATTGGTCAAGCCTCCGTCAAGTTGAAAATAGGTAACAATGTTCATTTGAGCAATGTCTTATATGTACCTGGTTTAGAAAATAATCTTGTATCCATATATTTCCTAGAAGACAAAGGAAATATAATAGCTTTTGTAGATGGAAAAGTGTTATCTTGGCCTAGAGACTCCAGCATAAAGAATGCTAGGGTTATTGGAACCCGTGAAGGAAATCGATACAGACTACTAGAAACAAATGATGAAGCTCTTATACATAATGAAGTCAATCTCAATGAACTTTGGCATAGAAGGTACACTCATATTAACTATCAAGCATTACCCTTCCTCAAAAATATGGTTGAAGGAATACCAGAATTACAGTCTACACATGAAGGAATTTTCACAGGATGTGCTCTTGGAAAGAATATCAAGAAACCATTCCCAAGAAGCAACAATAGATCTAAGGAGACTCTATATCTAATACATGCATATGTTTGCAGTCCGATGCCAATCAAATTTCTAGGAGTTTCTCTTTACTACGTAATATTCATAGATAATTACTCCAGAAAGACCTGGTTATATCTCTTGAAGACAAAGGATGAAGTATTCAACAAGTTTCAAGAATTCAAAGTAGAGATAGAGAAACTCACAAACAAGAAAATAAAGACCTTGAGAATAGATAATGGAGGAGAATACACATCCGAGGAATTCGTTGCCTTTTTCAAATCAGTGGGGATTAGGAGGGAGTTGATTGTTCCTCATAGTTCTCAACAAAATGGTGTAGCAGAAAGGAAGAACAGATCTATTGAAGAAACAATGAAGGCACTATTGAACGATCAAGGTTTATCTATGTATTTATGGGGAGAAGCAACCATGACAACAATATGTGTTCAAAACATAAGTCCTCACTGCATATTGAAGGATATGAATCCAGAAGAAGCCTTCCCAGAAAAGAAACCTAATGTGGAACACTTAAGAATCTTGGGATGCTCTGTTTACTTTCACATTCCCAAGGATAAAAGGAATAAATTAGAACCCTCGGGAAAGAAGGGCATATTCATGGGATATAGTGAATCATCCAAGGCTTATAGAATCTATATCCCAGAACAACATAAGATTGAATTCAACAAAGATGTAACTTTCAAAGAAATATGGCTTTCAAGAAATACATAGAAGAAACTATAGAAGAAGAAGAGTATGGAGAGCCTATTGAAGAAATAATATGTTGTCTATAAAGTTAGAATGAATAAAAATAACAACTTGATCATTGGATGCAACCATGTGAGACCATTGATTTAGATAATGTACCCAAAACCAAGAAACGACCATCTTGGCTTGAAGCTACCCTACAAGAAGAAGAAAGACTCAAAGCCCCAAGTGGGACCTTCAGAAAAAGTAAGAATCCCAAGAGATTCTCCAGCTATGCAGCATGTATGAAAAAGCTTCTAGACGAAGAACCTACCATGTTTGAAGAGGCAGTTCAGAAGAAACAATGGAAATAAGCCATGACAGAAGAACACCAGTCCATCATGAAAAATGATGTATGGGAAATTGTGCCTAGACCTAAAGAAAAATCAATAGTAACTTCAAAATGGGCCTATAAGATCAAACATGCAACATATGGAAGCATGGAAAAATATAAAACAAGGTTCATAGCTATATGGTTCTTCAAGAAGGAGGGAGAAGACTATGATGAAACATTTGGTCATGTTGCCAGATATACTTTTATTAGAGCTATCATGTCTCTTTCCACTTCCATGGGATGGAGTTTACATCAGATGGATGTAAAGACATATTTCCTCAATGGAGCAATCGAAGAAGAAGTATACATTGAACAACCTCAAGGGTTTGAAGTACATTCCAGAGCCACTCGTGTTTGCAGACTAAAGAAAACTTTATATGGACTCAAGCAAGCCCCAAGAGCTTGGTATGCCAGAATAGACAGCTACCTAATCAGACTTGGTTTCTCCAAAAGTCATGCAGATCCAAATATTTACTACAAAGTCATGAATAATGCACCTTTGATTCTAATGCTATATGTTGACGATCTATTCCTAACTGGTGAAGAGTCTCTCATCATCCAGTGAAAAAAGGAACTATCTTCTGAGTTTGATATGAAATATATTGGTCTCATGCATTATTACTTGGTACTAGAAGTATGGAAAAATCATGGTGAAGTATTCCTTGGACAAGGAAAGTATGCAATAAATATTCTACAGAAGTTTGGAATGATGGATTGCAAATACATGGACACTCTTGTGACCAAAAACATAAGAAAAGTAAGAGATTATGATTCTGATCCAGTAGATCCATCCCTATATCAACAATTGGTTGGCTCATTGATGTATTTAGTAAACACTCAGACACACATTTGATTTTCCATAAACACACTAAGACAGTTCCAGGTGGAATCCATACATGAGCATTGGATAGCTGCAAAGCATGTTCTAAGATATATTTGTGGGAAACTAAACTATGGTTTAATATATACCGCATCCAATGATATACAACTTCATGGATTCATAGATCCAGATTGGGAAGGAAGTGTAGAAGATAGAAGGAGTACTTTAGGGATGTGTTTCATCTTGGGCTCCACTATGATATCTTGGGGTAGTAGGAAACATAAGTATTTCGCACTCAGCACAACAAAAGAAGAATATATTGCATTATGTGAGGCATGTACAAAGAAATATGGTTGAGAAAGCTAATTTTCAGATTATTTGATCAGGTTCCGGATTCAACCATAATACAATGTGACAATCAGAGTTGTATAAGGCTATCAGAACACCTAGTGTTTCATGAACGGTCAAAACACATTGAGATCAAATACTACTTTATTCGAGATAAATTCTAGGAAGGAGAAGTAAAGCTCCAGTATATCCCCATAGATGAGAAGACTGCAGATATTCTGACAAAGCCTCTGTCCAAAATAAAGATTGCATATTTTCGAAAAAAATTGGGGATTGTGGAAATAACTCCCTTAACTGAAAGGGAAGATATGAATCTCTAGGTTGGGAGGGAGCACTGACATATCATTGATTTGAGGATAGTCATTTTAAAGTTTGGAAAATGGTCCAGCTTGGGAATTTCCTTTCCAGTTTGGAAAGTGGTTTGATACTTCTGACGGACAAGCATTTTTCCAATTTGGAAAATTGTCCAGATCGAACGGTCATTTTTCGTAATGAAAGTGGTTCGATGGATTGATGATGTACCATAGACAATGATTCCATTTGTGGCCAGTGTGGGGGGATTTTCTAGGAAAATCTCTCTTCTTGACAGTCACTCTCAGTAGTGGTCAAGAATATTTCTCAACCTCACCAAACAGTCATTCTTTCAAAGCTCACAATTGTGAGCAGTTTCGAAGAATGCTCTATTTTGGAGGTTGGTGCAGGACAATCATTTCCTTAGGAAATGGTCTAGACAATCATTCCATGGGGAAGATTCATTCTCTCCAGATTTCACTTTTTTTAGTGTTGGAGGAATGGTCCAGGTTCATCAATCAAGGATAGACATTCCCTAGGTGAGACTCATTCTCTCCAGGTTTCACTTTGTTTAGTGGCGGAGGAATGGCTCGGATAGGTGAATGGTCCAGGCTCATAAATCAGGTAGTTATTATTCCTTGCTTGAGAAGAATAGTCTAGATATCCCATCATTGATGTTCTACTCTGAGGGTGGATGCTCTTCCATATCTCACAAATATGAGTGGAAGAATGGCCCAAATGACTTAGTTTATATCATAACATTGTTTCTGTGCAGGTTGATATCAGTTGATATGATTACCATGGAGATTTCATGTCTCCAGACAGTAGAGGTATGCTACTGTGGTGGATATGTTCCACTATTTTTTACTATGTGCAATAGATTGAGAAGTTGTGTACTACTATGGATAGACATAGTCCTATTCTATCAGTTGACATTGTACCAGTTATCATGGAGATTATCCAGTTGGATAAAAATGACGATTCTCATGATTTAATTAGCATGTGTGGCTACAATGATGCTTCTAGTTGAATGGTTTTTTTGTTCTCAAGACCATTATCTGTTATACCTCCCTAGCTAGTAGGGAGTGTTGATATTATGGTAGTTACGGAAGGTATTAACCTCCATTGTGACCTTTGAGAAGATTAGAATATTCCGGAAGCAAGAAAATAATTGAATATAACCCTAGAAGAGACGTCAACTAAAGGAGATAATTAATATTAATTAATTAGCACCTGGAATGAGAAGTCAGCCCTGATAGTTTGGCAGAAGCAGTATAAATATAGGATCCCATTCTTCACTTTAGACACAATTCTCATAATCCCAGAGATACACTTGTGTGCACTGCAGTTGGGCAGTGTTGTGCGCAAGTCCTGGAGAAGGTGTTGCCACCAGTTTTGAAGTCTATGGTTTCGGTCTTTCTGGGTTGGACTCTCTTATCATTCTTGGTTACCTCTTACTTTGTGCATTATCCTTGGTTGGCTATTGATTTTCTACCAGAATTCTTCTCTCTGTCAAGGTCAAGGTACTCGGGGGTGACATTAGTGCTTATGGTTGGGTGACAATATTGCTATATTGTCTATGGTTAAATGAGCACATACAATATTCAAACAGTTGCAATAGCTGCAACAACAGTTGCAGTTTACAAAATTCCATCCAAATGAGAATTTATTCATAGGAAGAGGTGTGTTAGGGTTAGGAGAGTCTTCCTATGATATTAGCTTCTTCAGTGAGTTATTTTGTGGTGTTAAAATGCCTTGTTTCAGGCCCTCTCTGAAACCAAAAGTTAACTAGATTAGTGTTCTTTTATTTTTAATCCATTAGCACAATAACTGCATATAAAGAATCATTGAAAGAATAAAATTCAAATCATACACAATATTTACCCTAGGGAAACCCTCTAGGGGAAAAACCAAGAAAACTTCCTAAATATAGATTCACCAACCAAGAACAATGTCTCTCTCCAAGAGAGAACTAACAAAGAAGATGATCCTCCTCAAACCCTTGACTAGGGAAGAGCAGCGCACTACATAACCAATATATACCAAATAATTAAACCAAGAACCTCTACAATGTCACCTCCTAGCTACAGTAGCTTCTCCCTCGAATACTTGCGCACTTATCTTATTAGCTATAGAACTTGTGTGTTGTGTGTGTTCAAATGAGGCACTAGCTTCCCTTATAAATAGTAGTTTGGCTAGCCTAAAATTAGGTTTGGTCCAACCTATCACTTTATCCTTTTATTTTTCATTTTACTTTTCAAGGCACAATAGGGCCGACTTTTACAAAGGCACAAAAGGGTCGTCTTAAAAAATATAATATAATAATTTTCTATAGGGTTTTGTCTTGGTCAAATACAATAAGAATATCTTCTAAAGCTACTCAAACTCCAACAATAACCTTCAAATACCAACTATGTCCAAAAAAAATCCCAACACTCACTCCTTCATATTGCCTTTAATGAAACTAGGGAGGAGATCCATGGAATTCTACTCAAGGCATTAGCCACCACATTCTCCTTTCCCTTGATGTACGGAATTCCAAAATTGTGCTTACTCATGAATCCACTCCATCTCCTCTGTCTAAAATTTAGATGAGTCCAAATATTTAGAGCTAGCAATAGCTATCATCATGGATTCCAAGTCTAAATCATGCATAGCATAAATCTCCTTGTGTTTCTTCATCTTCCTAGACATATATGCTATCACTACCCCATATAGAATTAACATAACATCCAACCCTTGTTTTGAGGCATCCATGTAGACTATGAATTTTTTATCCATATCAGTCACTCACAGGATTAGCATGCTAGTTAGTAATATCTTAAGCCTAATGAATGCAGTGTCTTTGTCACTGGTCCACTCATATTTGATTCTCTTGTGCTAGAAGATAGTGATGGGGTTTCTAATATTTGAGAACCCTTTCTCACAACTTTAATAATATCTATCTAACCCCATGAATATTTCCACCTCATGAGAATTTTTCGATACTGACCAATCCATTATAGCCATCACCTTTGTCAGGTCCACATAAATTCCTTCTCCTAAAATAATATGACCAATATAATGAATCAGTTTTCAAAAGAAAGAGAATTTTGACAACTTGTCATACAACATTTTTTATTTTAAGTATGATAACACTAATTCCAAGTGCTCCTCATGTTCCCTTTCATTCCTAGAATATATGAGAATATCATCTAGAAAGACTCGCACAAAGTGGTCTAAGTAATTTCAAAATACATTGTTTATGAGGCTCACAAATATAGTTGGTGCATTGGTTAAAATGAATGGAAGCACTATGAACTCATAGTTCCCAAACTGAGTTTGAAAGGAAGTCTTAGGAATGTCACCTTCCTTGATCCTTAAATGGTGATAATATGACTACATATTGATTTTTGAGAACATTGTTGCTTCTTTCACTTGACCAAAGAGATCATCTATCTAAGGTATCGAGTAACTATTCTACAATGTGACTCAATTCAAATCCCTGTAATCTATACACAATCACAAGGAACCATATTTTTTCTTGAAAAATATTATTGGTGCAATGAAGGTGAAACACTGGGCCAAATAAGCCCTAAGTCCAATAGTTCCTTCTACTACATTTGCAACTCTTATAGTTCTATATCTATCATCCTATACTGTTTCTTGGAAATTGGATCCACATTGGTTTTTAGCTTGATCGTGAAATTAAGTTCCCTCAAATTTTTTGGGAATAAAATCCTTGAATTTTGAAAAAAAATGGGTACTGATCTAAAGAGCATCCCTTCCTATCACTTACCACTATGACTTCATGCAAGAGACATCCTTACCTCAAGAAAAAATTAACTTTCATTATTCAGATGAAATGTAGAGACACCTTCCTCTTGATATCATGGATCTCTATCGTCCTTCCTTCCACATCTAACCAAATCACTCTCTTCTTGAAGTAGTCTACAAAATCTTGATAGCTTCTAGCTACTCCATACCAATAATTAGATCATACACCCCCAGGGTAGTGACATACACCCTTAACCTAGTTTTGCACACCCCTAGGTCGACAAAACATTTCTCAACACTAGGTCCTACTGCTTTCTTTACCTAAGAATCCATATCAACTTATTTAAATTCGTCAGGCTCATAGGTTTCCAACCAGAATTTTTCTAATGCATATGGTGAAATGAAACTATATGTTGCATAGAAATCAAATAAGAATTTAAATGTGTCATGATTTAGCATACCAGATGAATCCACCATAGTGGATTGATGTTTTTATTCATGATTTTTAACCATTTCATAGATCTAATGGTTACTATATTCCTTCCCCATTGAGGCATTTCCTTATCTATGGTACCATATTTTGACTCATGGAAGTCGCACTGGTAATGAGGTTCCATGCACCCCAACAAGTAATTTGGGGAAAAATTTGTATATTTTTTTGTGGTGACCTATAAATTGAGTTCCTTCCCCTAGAACCTCTTCCCCTAATAACATATCCCCGTGAAATTCTTGGACTCACATAAGTCTCTAATGATTCCTAAGATGTTTCACTTGTTTCCATTGAAACACTTGTTGCAACCATTGTAGGTGTAGCTCTATTTCCATAAGGAGGTGGCCTAGAACTTCCTGTTAGAGCAAGATTTGCCTCACCCTATGCAATCTTGCAGAGAGGGACTTATTCCATTCCCCCATTCAGACTCATTTTCCCTGATGATAAAATCAAGAGATAAAAATATAAATTTTTCCACTTGTATGCACCTTGGAAGCTATAAAGCAAGCATATACATTGGCTGCTCCACTACAGCCCGCGTACATCGAGATTTGTGCCAAAAAATCAAAATTAAATGTCAATTTTTCATGTGACGACATGAGATATATGATCCTTAGCCTTCCATATATTGGAAACGTTCTGAACCGGCCCTTCAATTTCATTTTGAATGATATAAAGAAGCCAATTCCAAGCTATGGAAAAGGAGAGAGAATTTAATTTTGAGAGCAAAGTTACTCTGGAGAAATTATTTACTTCATATTGAGTCTGCATCCCTTTGTCCTTTAAGTCTGAACACAGTGTTCAACCCCCAAGCTATTCCCTTATTGATGGAGAACCTCTTTGTCTCCCTTATATGAGCTTTCCTTTGGTGGAGAATTGAAGTGGGGGAGGCCCAGTTGGAAGGAACTCAGTTTCTTGGTTCCAAACCGTGCCGACACGAAAGTCTGTAATATTTTCACTTCTACTGATCATTTATTAATAGAAATACTCCTTTCCCATCCAATTGATATCTTGCAAATATATGTATTATTATCCATGGGCGTATTTGTTATGTATATTGATGGATTATGATATCTAATGTGCTAACCTTTTATATTTCCACCATATGCTTGTTTTCACTTGTTTGTTGAGAACTTGTTGTGGGTATATAGCTTTGGGTCAAAGTTCTCAACGGTGGACATCATCGAACATCTAGACATGGTAGGCCTCTTTCTTATCTTACTTGCACATTGGTTTATATATCATGTTGTTGGGATAGAGTTTATTTCTACAGTCATTTCCGTCTATTGTGGTTCATCCTAACCATAGAGAGATTTTCCTCATAACAGAATTGGAGACCATATTGGGGATGAATCTTCTTTCTTAGGGTTTGAAGTACTTTTCTCCTTAGATTTATCTCATTTCTATTGTGGCTCTTATCGTATCATTGCTTGACAGCTCTTGTTCACTTTGGGTCTGAGTTTTCAGCCTTTCTCCCTTGCCTGGCCTTGTTTCAAATCATATACGTGTCTTTTTCCCTGATAGATGCATGTACACGCAGGTTGTCTTATTGCAAGCTACGTATATATGCTATGTTTGCCCAAACATATGCGTACACACTTTTTCCTTGCCTATTTTCTTGGTTTGGTGTTTGTTGGGTGGGATTTGATGCTTCTTGAACCTTCTTAGGTCCATGTAGTGCATGTTGAGTGTCTGTGGGATGACATGAAACCGTCTTTTGGTTGAATTTTTGGGTGAAGTTTTTCTCCTCATATTTTCATTTTTATTATCTTGGTACATTGGGCTGGGTGTTTCTTTGCTTGATATCATGCTTGAGTTATCTCTTTTTTATACACAGTAGGGCTATATATCACGTTGCTTTTCAATCCATGCATTTTCAGTTTCGATATATTGAAAATACAAAAACATAGGCATTTTGCATTGCTTGGCATTTTTGTCTTTTGAGTTTTTATCATTAGCTTAGTGCATACAGTGAAAGATTTCATTTTACTTCTTAATTGAAGAGTTGAATTTCAAAATTGCATCGTTTTTAGAAGCATATCATACATTAAAAGTTAAAGTTAGTAATTTGCATTATTTTCATATTTACTTTTCTTGCAGTTTCATAACACCACGAGTTTCATCACAATACCTTTTTGAGTAATCATGGCCATAAAATCAACGCTATGATTTAAAATTTATTAGTAACGATTTTATTTTCTAGGGTGCAGAAACTAGCCTAGGATTTAGTGCCTTGGAAGAGAATTTTTTGAGTAAATTTATCCAAGGTAATTAAATCAACATATGTGTCTGAGTCATGGAGTGGATAAATCCATTGTATAATTGGTAATATCAGGAGGATTCTCTCACACCGAAGTTAATCATGAGGTCACGCAAAGTCGGTTGAATGGATATCCCCCTGATACCTTCCTAGTGTCAGAGATATTTCTGGGGATCTATTCATATCTGGGGATCTTGTTAGTGCCTTTACCTCCGTGAGAGGTGGTGCTTTCAAGGTTTCAGGATTTTCTACCCTGCCCATATGGTGGACCTGACTTACGAATGCTCACCTATGCATCAATTATATAGTGGTTGATTAGTTTCTTGAGTTAGGTGTCTCATATGTTACTTGTAGAGGTTATTCTACAGGTACCCTGGGTCAGATAAGGGTCGGACAACACACAACCTTTATGGAGGATTACCTCTCTGGGGGGATCTGACCGACTGGTTAAGCCCACGAGGGCCTTTATAACTAATTTTGTTACCTCTGATATTTAGCAGGGAGTCTCAAGCCCCTCTTTGGTGAGACATACCTTCTCTAGGGAGGGAGGCCACTCAACCACTTTACCTTGTTTGCATGCATATTGGTCGTTTGAATTTTGGTGTGCTCTTTGCTTACTAGTTAGCCTTAGGATAAATTTTTTATCTTTAGAGTCTTAAGTCATCGTGGACTCAGACCAGCCTCCCTATCGGTCTCATCACTTGTTACAGTTACCACTGTATTTCATGTCCTTTCCTTCTAAAAGGCGTAGAGTAATTATATGTGGTACACACACATCCATCATTCAGACTTGTGATTCTACAAGGATGATTACTAAACCTGGTATTCAGAATTATGGGAGCCCTTCGACTCCCATACCCACTATAGTTAATGGCACCCCTTCGAATCCTGCAACCTCTATGGTCGTAGCGCCAGAGGTACCTATCATTACTATGGCCCAACCTATAGTTAATGCTCAAGCTACCACCTCGAACCCCTTTGGGTATCTTGGCCACTCACCGGGATACAATGTTCAGTCCATCCCTATGGCTTCTAGTCCATTTTCTTATGGTATGCCAAAATTCACTTTGCAGTTTTCAAGCTCCATCCCAGTTGTTGACCCTAATGCTAGCATTGGGCTTGGGGGAAGTACACCTCCCTACACTCCTTTTTCATTTGGTGGATCTCAAATCCCTCAAATGACTCCTAATATGGGAGGTATCCCTGCTTTTAACCCTGGGTCAAATCCTCCTACTTCTGGGTGGAATAGTCAACCTGGCGGATAAGCTTTGGCTCAAGTTTCATCCTACAATCCTACCTCCTCGGCGCAAATTCTGACCAATTATTTTGGCATGATGAATCTGACTCTATCCTTCGATTTTCAACCTGGAGGAGGTTAGTTTCACACTTTGGGCAACCCCCAACCTGGATCTAATCTGGTTGGGGGGAATTTCTATAACCCTCAATAGAACATTCCAGCTGGAATGATACCCAACCAACCTTATATGAATCAGACTAGAGGAGGGCCTTATAATGTTGGACAGGGCCATGGTGTTTACCAGAACCCTGGATGGTTTGCAAATACACAAGAACAATATTTCCTGGGAGGTTGGGGCCAGATGTCACAACCCCGTCTCCCTTTTCTGACCACGCTTAATCTGCCAGATTTGGATAAGTTAATGAATGACCTTGTGAGTCATGATCCTACATGGCCCCCGGTCCCCACCAAACTTCCTTTGTACATCCTGAAGTTCGAGGGTAAGAATGGAGAGGATCCTGGTGATCATGTCACTACCTTTCACCTTTGGTTCTCATCAAACTCCCTTAATGACGACTCTATTCATTTGATATTATTTCAATGCACCCTCATCGGAGTTGTTGTGAAATGGTATATTGAGCTACCCAAGGGGGCATATGGGACTTTTAGTCAGTTGGTAATGTTCTTTCTTAACCACTTCCAGTTGCCCATTCGTTATGATGCTAGATTAGAATTATTGTCAACTTTACGCCAGGATACTGCCACTCATATATCAGACCATATCCAGGAGTGGCATAGATGGAAGAGGTTGATTAAGACCCCTATACCCCCAACCTTTATTTTAGAATGGTTTCTTAAGTCTTTGTACACTCCTATCTCGAAGGACATTGCTACCTCCGAGGTTACCACTGAGGAGGAAGATATATTTAGGGCCCATTAGTTAGATTTGATTTATGCTCAGTCTGGGATTTTATGCCACCTTCTTCCTGACGCACCATGGTCTACTTACGACCCTAGGAAAAATCCTGGACCTCATGCCGACAACATTATAGGTTCCGCCAATGTAAAGTCCACAGACTTGGTGACAAACCAGTTGAAAGAGTTGTCTTTAAGGCAGTCTACAGGAGGGAAAACCCTGTCTGTGTCTTCCAACCCCACTCAGTTGGTGGATGTACACTCAGTGCAATCATCGACCAACTCAAATGGTAGCCAACAACCAGGAGGGAATAAGAAGAAAGGATGTAATAATCGTAAGGGTGGGAAAAATGGTAATAAATCCAAGGACAATAATAATAATGAGAAGATCGATAGTAATGCTGGAGAGGGAAAATGAGAAAAATGTAAGGTGAAGTTTCCATGTAAGCTTTGCACAGACGATCACCTTACCCATTTGTGCCCCAAACTTGCAGAAGTTGCGAGGCTATTATCTCAATCACCCGTCGTGCTGACGAATCCATTCCCACATAATCAACACTTAGCCTCGATCTGCTCAAACACCAAAAATGCAACTAGTGGAGGTCAAAACTAGTAGTCGCATGATGGCAACCATTTATGTATCAATATAGTCGATGTGAAAAACGAAGTATCCACTCAATCTTGAGACTATAGTTCTAAACAAACTAAGTATTTTCTATAATCTCCTCCTCCTCCTCCGGAGACGACTTTACATATTGAGAAACCGGAGCCACTGCCTCATATTCCAAAAGGAGTACTTAAGCACTCTACCCATAATCCAAATGCTAGAGCCGCCTAGAACTACTCTATTGTTGAGGACCTGGGTCAAACCCCTTGTGCAATGTCGGCTTTAGAGGTACTCCAGACGTGTCCTTCACAGAGGAATGACTTACTCGATGCTTTAGGAGCTCTAGAACCCAGTGGATCAAAGGTTATCAAGTTTGATGTTACATATGTTAAGCCTCTCTTTCCTTACCATGTGGCTTTCCAAATCCATGTGGAGTATTCAAAGTATACCATCAAACATGTGGTTGTTGATGAAGGCGCTGCTATGTGTGTGATGTCCCTGGTTTGTTGGAAGGCTCTCAATTCTCCGACACTTTCCAAGTCATCGAACATGTTGACTTCTTTTGACGGTCATTCCTTCTGCCCTCACAGTATTCTCCTTGCCTTTCCAGTCCAATTAGGTGGGAAGACGATAGAGGTGGAAGTGGAGGTAGTTGATGCACGTCTGGATTATAACCTATTACTAGGTCATAATTGGACTTATGCTATGATCATCGTTGTGTCATCTTTCTTCCATACTCTTTATTTTCCTCAAGAAGGGAAGATTGTGACGATCGATCAGTTATCCTTTGTGTGCTCTAGTCCTAATGCATCTCTTGGACCGTTGATCCCTATGATCGAAAATTCTCAGTCGACAACTGAGAATATCTGTGTCGAAATGTATTCTTCCCTTATGGGTACTTTTGAATTCTTGGCACCGAACCATCACATTTATGCCATGTCCAATAGGCCCGTCTCGACTGGGAAGTCCATTCCTTTCCACACGTATTATTTCAATGATCTGTGGACCCTACCTTCCTCAAATTCATCTTGTGAAGGGCAGTCGCATACTAGGATGGCCATGCCACTATCGGTAGCAGAGATTGTGTATCAATCTATTCTCGACTCTTCCTCCGATCTCAATCCAGATCCCTCATCGATGGACGAGGAGGATCTCGTGTCTAGGCTCGTGTGGGCCACTTTGTTGTATTTTTCATAGGATTTCCTCAATGGGAATTTTCCCTCGGACGAAGCCATCATCGAAGCCATGAATGGTTCTGACAAAACTTGGGATGGCATGCATCACCGCTCTTATTTTCTCCCAGAGATTGAAAGAATAGAACAAGATGAATTTCAATCCACTTTGAGTGAGATAGTTGGTCATGTTGTAGTTCCACTTGATACACATAGCATTTATGCCAAAGGAAATATGGCGAGCATTTCTCCTACCATCGTGATCAACACCTCTCGTACCCCTGGTAAGGTTGAAAATGTAAATATCGGTGCAGATTGTTCGCTAGAGGAAATCCTAATCTACACTAAGCTCTTCAAGGAATTATGAGACGTAGTTGCTTGGTCCTATGAAGAGATTCCAGGGATCTACCCTCATATTGTCGAACATGATATTATAACTTATCCGGATGCTAAACCTATTCGACAACGTCTTTGAGTTTTCAACCCTCGAAAGGCCCCTGTTATTAAGGCATAGGTGGAGAAGCTACTTAATGTTGGCTTTATCTACCTGGTTCCTTTAACCGAATGGGTATCCAAACCCATTCCTGTATATAAGTAGCAAGGAACCATCCACGTATGTATGGATTTCCGTGACCGAAATAAGGCTTATCCGAAAGATAACTTTCCCACACATTTCATCGATCAAATTCCCAACGCATGTGTGGGAAGCGAAGTATTTTCCTTTATGGACATATTTTCAGGATATAATCAAATTCAAATCAAACTCGGGGATCAACAAAAGATGACATTTATTTGTCCTTGGGGTACTCTTGCATACTGGAAAATGCCTTTCGACCTTAAAAACATCAAAGAAACCTTTTAGCATGCCATGAAGTTTTGCTTTTCATGATCTTAAGAACATAGTCGACGCTTACCTTGATGATCTTGTTGCTCACTCTCGCAAGAGAGTGAATCACATTACTCACCTTCATCATGTTTTTGAAAGATGTTGTTATTATAAAATCTGGTTGAACCCTCACAAGTGCATCTTTTGCATTAAGTCTAGTTTCCTTTTAGTTTTTCTAGTATCTGAGACTTGGATCATGGTAGATACACTTAAGTTTGAGGAAATACTTCAGTTTCCTCCCTCGTGCATGATTAGACAACTTCAGGGTTTACAGAAGAAAGATAACTTTCTTCATAGGTTTATAGTGAACTATGCCACTATCACTAAAGGTTTCATGCATCTCTTGAAGAAGGACACACCTTTTATCTAGGATGAGTGAGCCCAGGAGTCCTTCGATGCCTTGAAGAAAGATTTGGTGTCGGAACCTCTGTTGAAGCCTCCTGACTAGAACAGAGATTACTTGCTTTATATCGTCGCATCTGATGATACGATTGGTATGGTTCTGGTTCAAGAGGATGATGAGCTCCATGAGAACATCATTTATTATCTTAGTCGAACTTTACTCAGTCCTGAACTTAATTACACTCATGTTGAAAAGCTAGCTTTGGTTGTCGTGCACACAGTTCATCATTTGCTTCATTATATATTAATTTGCAATACTACAATGGTTGTTGATGTCAATCCATTTCAATACGTCCTGACCCAACGTATCATCGAGGGAAAATATAATAAGTGGATTGTCATTTTACAGGAGTTTGATCTCGATTTCACTTCCGCGAAATCCAAGAAATCCTTATTCTTTGCAGAGTTGATATCCTATTTTCCATGATTAGATGAGGACGTTATCCATGTTGATTCATTTTCGAACGAACACAATTTTCTTGTCTCATCATCTGACCCCTGGTATGGATACATCGTTCTTTATCTTCATACCTTGAAGTTCCCTCAAAATCTCTCACGAGATGAACGACGACGTATAAGATACCAAGTTAAGAAATATACTATCTTTGGTGACACTTTGTCTCACCAAGGAATAGACAATATCTTGCATCGTTGTTTAACTCATGGAGAAGCTAATTCTGTTCTGAACGATTTCCACAGTGGGGCTTGTGGTGGCCATCTATCTAGGCTTGTGACAGCCCCAAAACATTTGCGAGCTGGTTATTTCTGGCCTATTATCTTTAAGGATTGCATTGAAGTGATTAATAAATGTCACCCCTGCCAGGTGTTCACTCAGAAAATGTGCTCCTATCCAACCCCTCTTCATTCATTCATTACAGTTAGTCCCTTCACTAAGTGGGGGGTGGACTTCGTCAATTGCAACCCAACTTCAACTGGGGGGCATCAACACATTATCATGGTCATCGACTACTTTACTAAGTGGGTCGAGGCCATGCCTACAGTTAAGGCCGATGGGAAGACTGTAGCCTTCCTTGTATTCAATCAGATTATTGCCCGGTTTGGTATCCCGAGTGAGATTGTCACTAACCATGGAAGTCACTTTCAGAATGAGATGATGGAAGAACTAGAAGCTAAGATGGGGTTTAGACATGGTAATTATTCTCCCTATTATCCCCAGGCAAATGGACAAGCAGAGGCCATCAACAAGTCTCTCAAGACCATTTTGCAAAAAACTATCAGTCAGAGTAAATCCAACTGGCACATCATGTTATATCCTGCACTCTGGGCATACCTAACCTCAGTCAAGATTTCCATTGGATTTTCCCTTTCCAACTAGTACACGGTGTGGAGTCGATTTTACCTATTGAATGTGAAATCCCTTCTCTTAAGTTGGTATCCGTGCTCCTACCTGACACTTTTGATCTCAAAGGACACCTTGTACACCTAGAGAGTATCAATGAGAAGCTTCGAGATGCCTCTACAGCTATTGAGGTGAACAAATGATGTGTCAAGTTTGAGTACGATAAGTCTGTTTGTCCTCGATTGTGCGTTGAGGGTGACTTTATCCTCTTGTATGATCAATCCAAAGAACCACTGGGAGCAGGAAAGTTTAAGCCCATGTGGCACGGTCCTTATATCATGCGACGTGTTCTAGAAAAAGGAGCCTATGAATTAGAATATTATGAAGGGAATAAGTTGGCCGAGCCTAGAAATGGGCCCTACTTAAAAAGATACTACACTTGAGCCCCAGGCTCGAGTGAAACAATATGTATACTAATGTAATTTAGTGTATATATCTCTTTTATTTTTCATCTTTGAATTGCTTATTGAGTTTTCACTTGGTTGACAGATGTCAACAGATTCATTGGTCTACTTAGGATTCACAGATGTGGCCATTCATCACACACAGAACTTGGCTTCTATCGCATGGTTAGTTTACTCACTCGAGGGTCTACTGGTGTCTTTAGGTGGTGTATGCCTACGGCCATCCACGAATAATGTGGCTGAATATATCGTCGTTATATAAATTTTGCGCGATGTTATCTCACATGGTATTCTTTCATTAGAAGTTCGCATGGATTCCCAGTTAGTAGTATGTTAGTTGAACGGTCATTATCGCATCCATGATCCTACATTACTATGACGATTCCTACGGATACGTCTTTTAGAACGAAAATTTGATTTTATTACATATTATCATATTCAGAGGAGTTCTAATCATGTATATGATGCTTATGATAACTTTTTTTAGATTGGCATTTGTCACATAATAAAAGCAGAGAAAACCATCTAATCAATGTACACATTGTAAAATATAAGTAAATTCGAAGATATTCTTTTATATATTTCAAAAAATATGGTGTTTATAGTACAAAATGGGGCTAACACCCTCAATACATATATACGGTCAGTATTACAATATCCCACGGCATCTATGCCTGTGGTGCTAGATGTGTATCATGGTAAAAACCACGGCGTTTGCGAGATGCCGAAAGAGTCATACCCATGCCCTAGGTACACCAACCACCTGTCGTTGCATGGCTTCAGGCAGATCCTCTACATGAACCATGGGTATCCTATAAGTCAAACACGACAGGTTTCCCTACATGTTTTGTAGGACCCTATCGGCCTCTCCTCCCACCGCCTCGTCTCCCTGGTTCCTCCTTCGATGTCGAGGAAAACCCTATGGCTTTCGTGGACCCACATCTGCAGCACACAAATTCTATTCAATACTTAAGCACCATCCAAAAATATTTTTTTCCCAATTATACAAAAATACGAAAAAAATGAAATATGTAAAAGCTTTTTGACATACCTATGTCACCGTAGGCAGACCCTGGTGGAAGTGGCATGTCTGGATATCCTCTAAAGTTGATCCCCTCATAGGGATATCCATTCAGAGCGATGACCTGTCACTGCCACCAGTAGAAGAAGTCCTCGTTGTAGGGTGTTGGAACCCTACCTCCTCCCTCCCGCCTCATCACCTCAATCCATCATGCCATGGCTGGATTGGGAGGTCCTCGAGGAAGAATCTCCACTCTAGGTCCCAAGCCTGGAACCCGCTCGAAAAAAAAACTGAACAAGATGGAGGCAAACCCAAAATTTCTTTTGGCCCCCTGCTTGCACTCTATCAACTGGCTCTTCATATTCGCCAGTAGTGAGGTACACCAGTCATACACTGTGGGTCTCTCACATTGCACTGAATAGAACATGAGTTTCCTCGATGCCTGGTGCAACGAGGCCGAACCTGTAATCTTGATCAAGACTAGGACAATGATATTTAGATTGAGATTGTTTATTTCTCGAATAGGGACTTGACTCGCTACCTTAGGAGTCCCTGCTACACAGTGGGTGTCAATATATTCTTCTATCTTCATCCTGCTACCTTCTCCCCCGGACTTGAGGTTCACAACCTCCTCCGATGTGATAGATCTGTCAAAAAGTAAATGTCCTCTACTTCAATTCCAATGGTTTCCCATCGAGATTGAAGCTCTCGCTATTAGGGTCCCAATAACCCACCAACATCTCCAACAACCTCACGTGGGCTCTCATTCCTTTGAGCACCCAAAACTTATATAAACCACATCATTTTAAGGCCATTTGGTCCCCCAGATCTCATTTTACAGCGGCATCAACCTCCTCATGTTCTCTCTCTCTCCATTCAATAACCATCCTGTCAAATACAAATTGAATTTTGAGTTAGAATCCTTCTTTTTTCTCATTTGTGTGCCT
>ML827961.1:0-10832 GCA_009831015.1 Picea engelmannii
TATGTTTCATCTTCATTAAGAATTTTATGGACAGGTCATATGCACAAGATATTGTCAATTTTCTCCATCTTCTGAAATTCCCCCACACTTAGTCATTTACAACGTCCTATCTATACTACTATTCCATACTTAGCAAATTTACAAGTTAAATCCCATGTCGAGAACCCAACACTCTCATTCTTCTGCATGTACCATCCTTCCAAAACCTTCATTTTGTCCTCTGCATTCCACACATTGTACCCCTTACATTTCATACTCAGACCATTTCTATTTTTCATTTCCATTTCCATTTTTCATTTCCATACTTGATGATTTTTCCATTTTCTATCTCTCCATATTGGCTTGTTCTATGCACTCCTTACTTCACTTTACATACTTAGTCAGTCACTTTTACTTTACCTTTTACATTTTACTTCAATAAACACTTTCACACTTAATCATTTTTTATTACTTATATTGTGTGGAGATTCTCCACCCCAAATTGTTTCTCCATGCTCCTTTGTACATAACATTTATCTCCACACACTAGATACCTTTTTACATGAAATATTTGTCCACAATATATTTCAACACTTAGTTTATTTTCCAAGTTTAATTATGCGTAGATTGCTTACTTTGTGTGGAGATTCTACACTTCATCGTGTTTCTCCGCACACATTTTATTTCTCCATACACATTGTATTTCTCCACACACATTGACCTCTGCATTTTCATCATATTACTGTCTCATATTTTTATAAGTTTTATCCCCCTCCTACTTCATTTGGCATATTGGGACACATGGAAGTGAAGTGGACCTATCCCTAAGTGACACTTGGATGATATTTTTTGGACATGGATTACTAGGCAGTGACTTGGCATGATGACTAGGCGATGGGTTGTAAACCAAAAGCTATACTATGCAAAAACTATGGAAGATTCCATGACTGTCTCTACTTCAGATACAAATAACATGAGATATTGTTTTCTTTGTAAACATGTATTTAGTGCCCTCCCAAAATTCACGTGGGATAAATAGGGAAGATTTTCAAATCAAGGGCCAAGATTCACGTGGATAATAGATCAACAGTTGTTGAGAGTCTATATTCATAAGGCCATAAATTTTGATCCTAATGTACAAAGTGAGAAAACGAGAGCTCGTTGGAAATATAGAGACTTGAACAAAAACTTTCAAATGGTTTACATAGCTAAAATGATCATTATCATGCCATACCAATTTAATGTAGTTGTGATTATTTATGGCCTAGAAGCTAATTATTTTTGGAAAATGGTTTGTTAAAATAAATTTATGAACTTCTAAAAGAGGGTCCCAATTGGTTTCATGGATAAATAAGTTCACAAAGAGGAAAATAAAACCCTAAACCTAAACCTAAATAATCTTCAATAATATTAAGAGAAGATTATAAAAGAAGAGGAGAACCATATTCAGGGTCAACAATGTGGAGATTTTGCAGTGGTGGTTTCTTGTTGGAAGCGGGTTTTTCCTTTTTCAATATTTTTTGAATTAACCTTCTTAAATTTATGCCTCATCTCTCCTTCTAATTTCTTCTTTCCATCATTTTTTCCATGTATGTTTGGAAACAATAAGATCTAGGTCTTATCATTTTTTCTATCCAGATTCTTCCAATCATTTTTCATAGTATTCCAAGTCTAGAGGAGAAAAATATCAACTTGTAAAAAGAAAATAAAGTTTATTTCAATTTATGTAATTGTCATTGGGATATTGTTGAGGCCATTATATCCCTCTTGTTTCAGACTTTGTTAAACTTGTCACATTTGAGATATTATTATTAAGTTCTCCCATAGATAACTATTCAAGTGTCATTTTGTTTTTATCAATCTGTGGTGTGATGTATCAATGGATTCTCGAGCAAATGATTATTTATAAAATGATTTGATATTAACATAGAATTTCTTTAATGTTCTTTGCTGACCTTTCCATCTTTATTTTGATATATTTCATCTTGCAAAGTTATAACTGATTATGGGTTCACATTATTTTAAAGGAAGGTAGAATATCTATTGAAAACAAACTCCAAACCATTTAGATACAAATATGTGTGGACATATCTATTTATTTTCTTAAATGAGATGGTGTGCTTGACAAGTACATTTGTATATAAAAGTTTGTACATCTGTATATAAGAGTCAGTATATTTGTATATATGGGTTTATCGGAAGACTTTTTAGGGTTTTCTATTGCATACATCTAAGGTCATAAGAAGAATCTTCCATATATCAAGAAAGAGGAGTGCAACCTGGGTAAAATCATGAAGATGGGTAACACTTTTGTTTGTTTTATGACAATTATTTTTTAATTTTAATAGGTTCTTCAACTTCTGGTAAAAAAAAAGTGTTTTTTTATTTAGAATTTTACTTTACTGTAAAAACAAAACTTGTGAATAATTTTGTTAGCTTTCTACTGACTATTTTTGAATTTTGTTTTATTGATATTTGATATGTCAATTTGGAAATTGTTTGGCAGTATGTTCCTTAAAAATGAAGGGAAAGATAATGAGTTGTTTCTTCCCACGACAACGTATCCATTATTAAACTTTTGTTTTTGACAAATGAAATATACTGCAACAATCTACAGAGACTTTGTTTTGTGATGACTATAGTTTTGAATCTAACAGATGAATATTATAATTTCTAGATTTTTTTTAAGTTGACCAATCTGATAAAGTTATAGATTTTGAACACATGTTTTCCTCCACCATGTATCTATCTTAATTTTTACTTAAAAGTAAAATCTAAAAATACCCTTTTGAAGCCAATGGTTTAAGGATCATGAATATAAATTTTCCATAATTTTCCACTGTGTATTTTTAGAGATATGGATTTTTAATTTCACCGAATCATAATCTCACCCAAAAATATTATGTAGTGATTTTTTTATAAAATTAAATAAAATTAGATAAAAACAATGAAAATGAAAACAAATTATACTGAATCAAAGTAGATTCAATTTTTAAAATGTTGGTATAAATTTTGAAACTTAATTATGAGTATTTCTAGGAGTCTACTACCTCCAAATATGAAGTCACATGGAGAGAATTTGTAGTTTCCTACAAACAGTCCCATTTTCAGGTTTTCAGCCGAAATATTCTTTCAATCTAAACCTAGTTTTTAACAGAATCTGTTAAAAATAAATATTTCGGCCGAAAAAATATTCTTAGCACAGGAAAATAATTCATCCGAAAAACATTGTACACGAATTTTGAGGGTGTCATTAAGTTTGACGTGAAAATGTTCGGTCAAAAAAATTCCTAGCAATATTTTTTCGGCCGAAAAATTACCGCTAGGAATTTTGGAGACCCGATTGTCACAAAAGTGTTACCCATCTTCATGCTTTTACCCACCTCTATAAAAATGAGGAGAATCCTTCTTCTTCCCCATGAGATTTCCTCTTGATGTTGATCATTTTTCATTGACAAGAAATGAGATCAACAACTTCTTCTTTGACTTCATTTATTTTTTCAACAATCTCTGTAATTGGGAATTCTTAGGTACTCATTATTTTCTTCTCATCATTACCATCATCACCTACATGGTTACCTCTTGCAACATCTAATCCACTGTCTTCATTATTCACTTGTTCTATTATCCCAAGTCTTCCATTGTCATTTCAAGCATTCATACCAATAGTTCAAAGAACTTTGGACTCAAGTTCTTGAATATTTTCCTCTTTACTTGAGAAACGACAATATCAACCAATAATTTAGGCAAATTGTGAGTTCTTAAAAGAACTTAAGCCTTCAACATTTATTCAATCTTTTCACATGTTCTTCCTTGTACGAATTCACCTTGTTTGAGACAACCTTTATTCATAGTTATTTCAACATTTTTTAAATCCATTTTACTTAGATCCCTTTTACCAATACCCGGATTAGGATTCTCTTCATTCTTTTCAACCTCTTTAATTTTTCAAAATGGTTTATCAAAATATCCCCGGTATTGGTTTTCCATGTTGACATTTTGAATCCAAATATTTATCCTTCATTAAGACAACAAGTGACTTAGAAAAGAGGGAATATAGGTAAATTAATACTGTTATCCCCCACTTTAGGGATAACTAAGGAGATTATGTCTCAAGGCCCACAGGTCCTAGACATGGAGTACTGAGAGCCTGATTGACTTGAGCATGGCCCTGGAGGGCCCATATTTTATTTTCTTCGACGCCTCCACCTTGTCAGCAACAACAACATCCATCACCTCGACTTGGTCCTATAGCAGAGATGGATCTTGCTCCATGAGGTAATGAGTCTGGGTATCATGGTATGTGTCACTCTAATCCTCAAAACCTTTGAATATGTGCATTTAGTTCTTTGTTTTTCTAACGGGTGCTTGGATCTTATACTTATCCACTTGACCATGTCTGGGGGGAATGACAAGATGCCCTAGTTATCCTGTGCCTATAGGTTTTGAGTTGCCACTAGGGGGATTCATGAAAAGTCATCATCCGCTCCCATCATACTTACCACATTCCATCTTACTCTTCCTCATCCATCCTATTACACTGGTTGGCCAATTATTTAAGGATTGCACCTTACCTTGTGGGAAGAAGGAGCTAAACGCCCAGAGGGTAAAAGCAGCTGGAAAAGGATAAAAACCTAAAAATAAAACCTCGATATGCTTCGCCTAGGGATCCTCGAGAAAGCAATAAAATGTTTCTCAGTAAGAAACAGAGGGATCCATAAAAAATAATAAAAGAATACCTAGTCAGAGGATAGGGGGTCTCATCACAAGACAACCTATTAGGCCCATGGGAATCTAGTAGTATGACACTACTAGCATCTAGTTACCATACCAGGGCAGTGGCTCTTGCTGGCATAGCCAAGAGAAAGGGGGTCTCATCATGAGCTAACCTTCTCATTTCCGTGAAAGTGCTTGTGGGTAACATTGTCACCACTAGTCAACATGCGAGGGCAGTGTCCCCTGATTAGCTTCTTGAAGAAAAATCAATAAAGAATAAAGATAAAAGGCATGAATGGGCTTGGAAACATTTGCATCCATGACAGGTGTAGCTCACCCTCTACAAAGGCACCCACAGGTAAGCCATGCATTTACCTTCTATCACTGCACCCCTTATCCAGACATCCCTTATCCACCTCATCCACTAACATGACTTGGATTTGATTTCTCCCAGAAACATCTAACATCTAGTGGAAACTAGCCCAATAGGATGCCCTGTCATTTTCTCCAAAGTTGGCTTGCAGATTTGTATAATGTCTTTGAGCACTTGACTTAGTAAAAAGGGTTTTATGCACATGTTTAATAACATTGATGATTATATGTGATTGAAATTGCTATGATCCCTGTGACTTATGAGCCCATGGAGGGAATATTTGTTGATGTGCAGGATCCTACCTGATGGACAGGTACCATATTAGACAGGTACACATGAGGAGATGATTAGTTCGGACTTCCATGGGAACGAGAGCCCACCAAATGGATGTTGAGACCCCAACAGGGGGCAAAGATAGGTCATAAGGCTTGCACCGGGGAAGAGGAGGACATTCCACCAAAGGCATCTTAGAAGACTTGTACCTAGGGGGGTTGTGACTTTTCCACCAAGATGTTGGCCTTGGAAGGCCATGACATCACCCAGGATGTTCATGATGTCATCCAACATTTGTGGAGGCTTTAGGAGGCAGTTGTGGCATGTGTGGCATGTGTGGCTTGTTCTAGAGTTCAAAGGAGGCCTAATGTTTTTCTCCAGGAGGCCAATGTTTCCCTAGAAAGGGCTAACGTCACCCTGAAAGGGCATGACATCCTCTTTTTTTCTTGATTTTAGGTTTCATTCTGACATTTAGTGTAAAAACAATATTATTATGTATTTTGGGCCATGTTGGCCTTTTGTGACATAAAAATTAATTAAGGCCAGTGTTATTATATAAGTAAGAGAGATACAACTCTCTTTTATTCATGATCTTTCACTCACACTTGTGTGAGGTTTGAAATTTGCGCCCTCTTTAGGGTTTTTGGCTGAAATTACTAGTGTCCACTTGTTGAAGGAGGCTTTTCTTGGTTATTTTCTGCATTTTCTTGGTGGAAGGTTTACAGCTAGGGTTTGGAATTGACAATACTTGGTGAATGTAAGTGAATTTCTGCAATCCTTCCTTTTCTTGAATGGTTATGGTATTTTACTTGCATTTTGTTAATGCAATTTGCTAGATTAAACCCTAGGAAATAAGTACATGTTGGTGTCCTTATTTTAAGTCCCTACTAGGTTATGCTAAGAAGCCATTTTATTTGCTGAAGATAAATATTGGGGCCTTGTCGTTGCAACACCCTACTATTTACTCTTCAAGCTAGCCATTTTTACCTTGTTTATTGAGCTAAAGAAGGAGGAAGATGCATTAAGGCCTAGGTTTACTACACCTTAGTGATTCGTCTTCCGCTAGGGTTGATAGGTTGAAGCCTTGTCCTAACAACACTTCATCCATCATATCCCTCTTGTCTTTGGCCCTACCATCATCATCTTGTCCCTTCAACTTTTGCACCTAGTTTGGCTCGATTTTCCCTATAAACACACTGATATAAGACCTTCTATGTTTGAGTGCCTTGATCACAAACATTCAACACTTTGATCAATTATTAACACCTTCTAACCCTAGCTTAGACTTACCTACTAACCCTATTGTTGCCATTTATCTGCTTGATTTATAATTATACCTTGCAGTGTTTAATCCTTTTTTACAAGGAATTGAAAGATTGGCTAAGTGTTGCTTCTAATGTTGGTATTGTAACATTGATGATAAATTGTCCTTGCTCAGTTGATGCTCCTTCTTAAGCATTTATTGTGAAGTGACATATTGTGATTATTGCTATTATACATCATTGATTTGGTTCATCAATATTATCATTCAATTTCTTTGTATCAGAAAGTCCTTGATTATATGAAGTACTAACCAGCAAGTGATCTTTCATATATATAGTTTTCTTGTTGCTTTGTCTTGGGCAGGTACACTTCTGGTTATCATTATCTTTATTGGTTGTTTAGCCAGACCTTATGATCGGTGGTGACTTGTGAGGGGGAAACCCTTTTACTTATCCATAAGCCTTTTCCTTCTCAAAACCCTAGGTCACCGGGGACGTCTCCCCTGGGCCTACCACCCTAAACAAAAAGAGTTATCCTATCGAGGTTAGTCTCCAGTTTCACTAATTTACCTTCATTTCACCTTTCTTTTACTTCCAAGTACAAACTGCATGAAAAAAATACTAAATATATAAAAACACAAGTGTTAACCTAAAAAACTAGAATAAAAAAAATCGAAAAAAAAAATAAAAAAAATAAAAAAATAATTGATTAATAAATATTAAAAATTTTAACTAAAAATAATAAAAACTAAAACTATAAAACATAGAAATGATAAACTTTTATATATATATATATATATATATATATATATATATATATATATATATATATATATATATATATTAAAAATATATAAATTAATTAAAAATAATATAAAAATATAACTAATACTACACATTGAAAAAAAATTGTGAAAACTAACCGACATAACCATAAGAAAATACAAGGCAATTTAAGAAGGCGTAACCATAAAAGAATACAAACATAAGGAAATTGTGAAAACTAACCATAAAAAGAAAGAGACATAACCATAAGAAAATAAAAAACAAAACAAATAATTTAACCATAAGAAAATAAAAAACAAAACAAATAATTTAAAGAAGAGACATAACCATAATAAAATAAAAAGCAATTTAAGAAAACATAACCATAAAAGAATACAGACATATGGAAATTGTGAAAACTAACCATAAAAAAGAGACATAACCATAAGAAAATAAAAAGCAATTTAAGAAGGCATAACCATAAAGAATATAAACAAATAATTTAAGAAGGCATAACTATAAAGAATACAAACAAATAGACATAACCATAAGAAAATAAAAAGCAATTTAAGAAGGCATAACCATAAAGAATACAAACAAATAATTTAAGAAGGCATAACCATAAAGAATACAAACAAATAATTTAAGAAGGCATAACCATAAATACTACAAACAAATAAGAGAAATTTAAAAAAAAAATACCAAACCATTATATAATTATTAACCATTATATAATTATTAAAGAGACATAACTTAAAAAAAACTTAAATAGGAATAATCATAAAGAATACAAACAAATAATCAAAAGAAGGAAAAAATTAAAACTTAAGTAAGCATAAGCATAAAGAATATAAACAAATAATCAAGAGGAGGAAAAAATCTACATGCTAAAGAACAAATAAAATACGATAAAGTAATAGAAAAACAATGAAAGAGAGGAAAATAGAATAATAACAATAATAAAAAATATATTATATATAATAATAAAATAAAATTAAATATATATAAAATAAAAGATTAAAAATATATAAAAATATATAATGTTAAAATAAAAAATAAAATAAAAAAGAATATATAATAAAAAAATAAAAAATAATAATCAAAGATAGATATAAGTTAAAAAATATAAAAATTAATAAACAACCATTATAATAATAATCTAATTATATTTAGGATTTATCCCTGATGATTTATTTGGCCACCCGTTCTTGTGATCATGCTTGACCGCAATCAATGTTAGAAGGTATTATATTTTTATTGAGTACTTGTTTTCTACATTAGTCATTCTTCTTGTACTAGGATGGATTTGGATAGTTAAGTTTCTTATTTTGGTAATGAAGGATTATTGCAGGAAATTTATGGTCCTAATCTATCATTATCGACCCTCATGGACATAGTCGTCTCCCCCATGGTCGAGTTCTTCAAACCTTGCGACTTTGTTTCTCGTCGCCTTATATTTTTCTTAACTCTCGACTCCTTTCCTATCTTGGGGTGCTCCCTTTGGTCCCTCTATAGCTCCCTGGTTCATTCCTTCCACTTGCTTTATGTTCTTTTTTTTCACCATGGCGAGAGGTAGAGCATGTCATTGGTATTGTGGTTAACACGACATGCTTGCTACCTCTTGGGTGTAGTTGGATGTGGAGGAGTCGGAAGCAATCTTTCAAGCCAACATGCCCTTAGATGTTCGTGCATAGATCAAATTGGGTGAAGCTAATGCTTGAATTCATAGGCACTTCATTGAGGATGACGTTGTAGACATGAACATGTGCTCCTAGGTTCCAGATACAGTCTCTTCTACAACCAAGGAAACCAAATACTTCAAAATGGTGGATTTATATTGGAAAATGAAGTCAATGATGGGAAAGTGTTGGTCACAGATGTAGTAAGACAATGGTCTCTTTTCATCTCATCCTAGGTATCAAGCAATAGTTCAGCCCTCTATCATCTTTTTCTAATTTGAATTTAGTTTATGGTATACCATGGTATGTAATTCAAAGTCATATAAACTACTTTTGTGCTACTCGTATGGTTTCCCCTGTAACATATCAGCAACGCATACCATGTAATATCTTCTCCATGCTCTTTAATCCTTACATGAGATGAACACCATTTACCACATGAACACTCAACCTTATACACTCATTTTCATTGATCATGGTCAATGGTGTCTTTAACAATCTTGCTTAATGATTTCCAACTATTTAAAAGTGGTTGTGATTTCCTTCTTAAGACCTTGACAATCCTGTAAGTGACCCCTTAAATGTAAAGTAAGTGAGTTGTATTACTGGAATCACTACTATTAAGGGATTGAGACTCACCTCCTACTCTTTCCATGGCTTGTCTTATTACTCTTCCAATATCCTTATTCTTATATCCTATCTTTCCATGGCTTGTCTTATTACTCTTCCAATATCCTTATTCCTATATCCTATGCTTTTGAAGACCTCACTTAGATTATTTCTTTTTTTTCTCTTATCATCCTCTTCAATCTTACTAGGTTTCTTGGATAAATTCTATATCCAATGAATCAATTCATCTTCTCACTCTTCTTGTTAATCATAAACCAATTGTAGAAGCTTTCTTTCTCTCGTCAATATCTAACCTCTATCTTAAATCATTTTCAAATTTCTTGAATTTTTCATATTTATGTTTATGAGGGGTCTTTACTAGGATTTCTAAAACATTCATCATTTCTCTAGTCTCTTCCATCTCTCTGTCATTTTCTGGTTGTCTTGTCTTGGAGCTTCTTCTTTAGCCCAATTTGAAATTCAATGCAAATCTCCTTCTCCCTGCATTTTGTCACTTGCAGACTTCTACCATCCTCCAATGAATCCCACAATGATTCTGGATTGTCCTGATCCCTCTGATTTCTTCTCCCTCGGTGGTATGAGTACTGCAATCTTCATGCTAACTATCAATCTGATTACCATATACCAAAGGAAGGTACTGTCTTAAGTCTTAAACAAAACCCCAGTAGTAAATCCTGATAACTAAATCTCCATCCACCACACACAACGCCTCTTCTCCTCGAGGCCAAAAACCTTAAAACAGGGCTTTCAAGTCCTGACAAGAGAATCAAACATCACCGTTCGCTCTGATGCCACTTGCCACTTGGTGCCGGGCAGAATGTCCCGATACAAAATAGGCACGAACAGACAAAAAAAAAAATAGCATGCACAAACAACAATCGCAATATACGACAGAACAGAGGAATTCGGATAAAATATAATCAGTGTTTGTTTTATTCATAAATCATGGCCAATCCAGGGCCAATTTCAAACAATCCAAAGAGTCCAACTATGTTAACAAGGCCTGAGTTCAGGGTCCAATCCCACTTCAAAGTGATCATAAGTATTAGTGTATAGCCCTTTGTAGAGTCTATGATTCTCCTTGGCACATTATTGGTGTTTTTCCTTAATACAGGGCTTACCCTGTTTTATTCTTCACGCTGATTGATACAAACC